>CM075867.1:2655838-2875838 GCA_038021265.1 Cyprinella venusta | reverse complement strand
TGATGCCTAAAAGGGGAGGAGCCTGATAAAATAAGTACCGTTTCTATGGTAACGCAATGTTTTCACAGGATGAATTCTGAATTTCTATACGAAAATGCTGAAGAGGGGGAGATTTTATAATTGCGCTTACTGTCGGCATAAAGTTTGTTGCATTCTGCAACACTGTGACCAGAACTATAGACATAGACAGGGAGTGACATTTAAAGTGGCCAATCATAGCTCGGTATTTTGAATGTGACAAGCAAATGTGAAATTGGACATAAAAGAATATATACAGTAGGGGTGCACGATATATCGGCCACCATATCGGTATCGGCCGATATTTGCTCATTTTTATGTTATCGTTATCGGCCCGATTATAAAATTTGGCTGATAGATTAAAGCTGATAAATAATAAATTATTTCCTTCAACACTTGACACCTGAGACAGTTAAGATGCGGACTGTTCAGCATGATTGATCGTAATTGCTTGAAATATGATCGGAATCAAAAAATAAAGTATAGTTAAGTGCAAAATGTGCCGTCGTATCGGCTACATGAAATTATAACGAGAACATTATAATTGTGTTAGGAAAACGGATTTCAATTGTGAGACTTGTTTTTGCAATCAGGCTTTCAAAAATTCTATAAAAATTCGATTTAGATTTATCGGCCGATATATCGGTTATCGGCTTTCAAATATAAAAAATTATCGGTTATCGGTATCGGCCAAAATGTTCTTATCGGTTCACCCTGCACTCGCTAGGGGTTATTCCTGAGATTTGGGATGAGTGGGATTATTCGCGAGTTTTGTTATTGTATCTGAAGCTTGTGTAAAGGATCGGCCTCTTCTGAACGGAGGCGGGGAAAGCTGCTCATTTGCATTTAACGTCTAAACCAGCAATGCCCCTTGTCTAGAATTTTATTTACCTTTGTTTTATAACAAATGAAGAGTTTGGTTCCAAAACGCGATAAACGCCATTTTTTAAAAAAATGAGTTACTGCAAAAATCGGACTTTTCAAAACCGACCAGATACAAAACAATGTTTATTTTGACGTAAAATGCGATATCCGCCGTGTTATTATGTAATGTTTTCTCTCTTTCTTTCCAAACCGCGACAAACACCAGTCTCCCTTTTCTGCAAAATGCAACATATCCGCTTAACCGATCACAACGCACCATTCACGCAATGTAAACAGTAACGGAAATGCCGGCTGTTGCTTGTTCTCACGCGACAGCATCAAACTTCTGTCACGCTGGCACACTGACCCCAGGGATCTTTTGAAAAACTTTCAGTGGTTTTATTCAAAGTCAACGAAAACCGAGCAGGACCGAGCCATTTTACAGCTGATCCCCCGTCATAAAGCTCAGCGACGACATCCCAAGGTTGACAACAGCGATATGCAGAAGTAACGTTAGATCATAATCATAATTCATGATGATGTGCTCATCTTAGTTAATGTTTTAATTAAGGCGTTGTTCATCCACGAAGTCATGACTGAAAAACGTTGAACTGTTATAAAAATTGTTGTTAGTTCCTGATGATATTAATGAATGAATGAATGCATAATTCATGCATGATTCATTTTATCCGTGAATTCATGATAATTCATGACCTGTACCCTTAAAGTGTTACAGAATATTGTTATATTAAAGCAATGGATTTATAGGATTACACAAGAAATTCAATGTGTATAAAAGTTTTTTGATTAATTGCATTTTGAAAAATAATAAGTTAATGGATTTATTGCATTTTGGGGAAAAAACAATCTGTTTTTATAATAAATCTTTGAAAATCAAAACATGGATTTAATTTTTTATTGATATTATAACCTACAAATTCTATGTGAAAATTTGAAACTGAAAATAGTGTTTTTCATCTTCCCATTTTCTTGCTAAAGAAAACACAGTTTTACTCAAATTCATCAAAATGGATTTATAGCGTTTTGGAACCAAACTCTTCAAATATTAAATCAACTATGCTTCATTTGAAAGCTAAAACACTCAAGAATCATATTCTGAACTTGTAACAATCAATAAACCAGAGAGGAAAGGGTTAAATGAAATGCTGACAGACTGACCATGTAAATATGATCAAAATGAATCATATTTCTTATCTTATCTTCTTATCTCATATTTCTCATCTTATTCGGCAATACTTATCTTTCATGTCCTGTGGTTCAAATCCTTTCGCACGAATCCAAGAAACACCAGCATATAGTTCAATGTAAGGGTCTACTCTTAGAAATTACACCTTTTAATCTAAAACAATGCAAAAATAAGCGAAAAAAAAATGAAATATCTTTTTTTTTGTTTTCATGAGCGCTTCCAGTTCAATGAAATATCGATTCTAATCTGTATTCCTATGCTCAAACACAAACACCCAAAAAGGGGCACATTTTACAAGCTGTAATAAATGATCTAGGCGGGGGTATTTTGAGCTGAAATATTACAGATATCATAAATTTATATTACATCTTGTAAAAAGGGGCATAATTTGTCACCTTTAAACAAAACTCCTGTTATAAGTTATGAACCATTCGCTGTATCCACTTGGTACCTTGAAGATTTTTTTTTTTTTGAACAAACATGAAGCCAGCCAATCAGATGTTGAGGGTGTGTCTTGAATTTGGCGAAGTTATTTCTCTTGATGTAGTTTAGCACTGATATCTGCTTTTCAGTCAGCTAATAATGTCATATCTACATGCTAACAGTACATGTTGACTCTCACCTGTAGAAGCTGAAGGCGGTCCTCAGTCATCAGATCCCTCAGGTGACGAACGGTGACGCAGGAGAGACCCAGAGCAGCGAGACTCCGCCCCCAGCCCCGCCCCTGGCAGAGGAGCCACGCCCCCAGTGCGCTACACAACAGCCGGCCACATCCACTACAGAGACGCCCGTATGTTTCCTTCTGTTTGAAATATCTCTCACTAATAATCCCTGAAGTAAATTCGGTATCATGAACTAACGATGAACGACATGTTAAACAAAAAGGTCATATTTTTGTGTTTGTGTGAGCGGTAAAACAAAATTTTGACCACACTTATTTGACCACACGCAATATATTGTTGGTCTTTTTCCACAAATATACGCGTGCCACTTTTGTGATCCAGGGTCACACACACTGAAAAAACGAATATGCTTTATCTAATCAATAAAATTGTGGCAACATTTTACAAGCAATATTATTAATTAAATTGTACAAATTAGAATTAATTAGAATATTAATTTGATTAACTATTACTCAATTCTAATTTGTTCAATTTAATAAATAATATTGTTATATATATATATATCATATTAAATTATTATAAATTATTATTATAATTATATATATATATATATATATAATATTAAATTATTATAAATTATTGTTATAATTATATATACATATATATATATATATATATATAATATTACATTTGTTCAATTTAATAAATAGTATTGTTATATATATAATAATATTAAATTATTATAAATTATTATTATAATTATATATATATATATATATATATATATATATATATATATAATATTAAATTATTATAAATTATTGTTATGATTATCTATATATATATAATATTAAATTTGTTCAATTTAATAAATAATATTGTTATATATATAATAATATTAAATTATTATAAAATATTATTATGAGATATATATATATATATATATATATAATATTAAATTTGTTCAATTTAATAAATAATATTGTTATATATATATATATATATATATATATATATATAATATTAAATTATTATAAATTATTATTATAATTATATATATATATATATATATATATATATATATAATATTAAATTTGTTCAATTTAATAAATAATATTGTTATATTTATATAATATTAAATTATTATAAATTATTGTTATAATTATATATATATATATATATATATATATAATATTAAATTTGTTCAATTTAATAAATAATATTGTTATATATAATAACATTAAATTATTATAAATTATTATTATGATATATATATATATATATATATATATAATATTAAATTTGTTCAATTTAATAAATAATATTGTTATATATATATATATATATATATATAATATTAAATTATTATAAATTATTATTATAATTATATATATATATATAATATTACATTTGTTCAATTTAATAAATAATATTGTTATATATATAGTAATATTAAATTATTATAAATTATTATTATAATATTATTTATATATATATATATATATATATATATATATATATATATATATATATATATATATATATATATATATTTGTTTAATTTAATAATTAATATTGCTTGTAATCTGTTGCCACAATTTTATTGATTACATAAAGCATATTCATTTTTACAGTGTACGATTAAAAATACCCCCAAAAAGTCCCAATTAATCCGTGTTTGTACGTTTGTTTGCCGGCCCGTTTAGGTGTCTCCCGCGCCCCCAGCCCAACAACACACACCCAGTACCGGCGGGCGGCGGCGGAGGACCACCAGCGAAGACCCCGACGAGAAAAGACGCAAGTTTCTGGAAAGGAACAGAGCCGCGGCTTCCCGCTGCCGGCAAAAGAGGAAAGTCTGGGTGCAGAGTCTGGAGAAAAAAGCCGAAGACTTGAACAGCGTGAACGGACAGCTACAGGTACACACACACACACTTAATGTGTGCGTTCGAGAGCCAGACAAAGACGGTGATGAAGTCATTAATGTAAATTAAGAAGTGTGTTTGCATGACAGGCACGGCGTCGTGATTGTTCGAGTCTCCTGCATCGATATGGCCCTGTCAATAAAGACGTTTCCTCCAGATGTCATCGGCACACAAGCGTGTCGTCTGTTCTGTCGGAGCGTTCGCGAGCTGCCCTGCAACTCTCTCTGGGAAAGCCGTCTCTTTCTCAACCCCCGTTTTGTAGCAGGCAATTAGGATCCGCCACTGACAAGTTCGAAACAGTTCACGTAACCGTTGTCTCCGCTGATAGCGGCGAATGTGGCTCGGCGTCGGCACGTTCCAGACAATTTAATGAGATGTGTCACTGTTTATTTGCACGCCGTCTCTTTTATTTGTCCGCTTAAACAAAGCGCAAACGGAGGGGTGGGGGGAGGGGCGATTAATTTGTGGGTTATGCGAACGGATAAACTAACACGAAACAGATGGCTTTATGGATGCAGCCGGTCCGCGGAAGCATTAAACGCTTTAATGGCCTGAACGGACCTGATCTCACTGGAAACGGCAGAAGGGACGATTGAGATTCGGACGATTTTAGACATTTCGTTTGATGATTTTGGCTTAAAAGCAGAGCGGGAGGACCGTACCTGAGGCCATATGTCACTTTAGATGTTCGTGTCATTGAAAGTTCAGCTGGTAACTAAATATTAACTTGCAAATCGATGCTTTCTTTGTTTATTTGACAGCTAGAGATTAAGATATTGGCCGATTACAGGTTCATTCATTGACCAGTGTTTGGGAATTTAACTTTTTTCAGATATTTCAGACTTTCGTTTAATTTTTAGATTGGTGACTAAGTCTCTTATGCTCACCAAGGCTGGATTTATTCACTCAAAAGTACAGTAAAATCACAAAAATTATGATATTTTGGGTTAAAAAGCAGAGCGGGAGGACTGTACCTGAGGCCATATGTCACTTTAGATGTTCGTGTCATTGAAAGTTCAGCTGCTAACGAAATATTAACAATAACAATTTGTTAAATCAATGCTTTCTTTGTTTATTTGACAGCTAGAGATCA
Source organism: Cyprinella venusta (assembly GCA_038021265.1). NCBI lineage: Eukaryota > Metazoa > Chordata > Actinopteri > Cypriniformes > Leuciscidae > Cyprinella > Cyprinella venusta. Next base: position 2,870,111 of record CM075867.1, on the reverse strand, counting down.
AGATATTGGCCGATTACAGGTTCATTCATTGACCGGTGTTTGGGAATTTAACTTTTTTTCAGATATTTCAGACTTTCGTTTAATTCTTAGCTTGGTGACTAAGTCTCTTATGCTCACCAAGGCTGAATTTATTTACACAAAAATACAGTAAAATCACAAAAATTATGATATATTAGTTAAATTTAAAATAACTCTTTTCTATGTGAATATGTGTTAAACTGTAATTTATTCCTGTGATCAAAGCTGTATTTTCAGCATCATTACTCCAGTCTTCATTCACATGATCCTTCAGAAATCACTCTAGTATGATGATTTGATGCTCAAGAAATAATCATAATCAGTGTTGAAAACAGTCTGCAGGTCATGAATTACATTATTTTAATAGAAAACTTTTGTAATATTATGAATGTCTTCACTGTCAAGTGGCAAAAGAGTTTTAATTTATTTTAAAAAAAAATACTTCCCTTGATCTGAGCGGTACAAAACTTGGCTACTTTTCCTAAGTTTGCCTCCTGAACACACACAATTTATTTTGACTCAGTTCTACAATGTTAAGTGGGTGAAAAAAACCCTCCTTAATCTTGTATTTGGGTCAAAAATGGGCATCCATAGAAATGAATGGGAAAAACTGTAATTTAGAGCATTTATAAGACACCAGGTGACCGCAAAGTCACTTAATCTTCAGGTTTTAGCTCTAAGAACTTATTGGACTGATATTTTAATGTAGTTAAAAAAAATTAAATACTAAAACTTGAAAATAAGCATAATTTACATAGAAAATATGGCACTTTTTGTAGAAAATTAATTAAAAAAAATACCCCCAAAATACAATGTTAAGTGGGTGAAAAAAAAATACCTCCTTAATCTTGTATTTGGGTCAAAAATGGGCACCCATAGAAATGAATGGGAAAAACTGTAATTTAGAGTTTTCTAATATAAGCCGAAATAAGACACCAGGTGACAGCAAAGTCACTTCATCTTTAGGTTTTAGCTCTAAGAACTTATTGGAATGATATTTTAATGTAGTTAAACAAATAAATAAATAAATAAAACTAAAAAATAAGCACAATTTACATCGAAAATATGGTACTTTTTGAAGTAAATAAATTCAAAAATACCCCAAAAATAAATAAAAACACCATAAATGGATAGACAAAACTTTATCGAAGACAGTGATATAACAAAATAAAAATTAGGATCACACATGAGCCCTCCGTGCCCACATTTGTCCACAATTACAGGATTAAGGGCTATAAAGTGAATATAAAACGTTAAAAACACATTTACAGATTGACATGAAATCAGCACAGCTATGAAGAAAATAATTTGCCTGAAACAACCTTAACACTTTAATGCCTGGCGTATCATATTTGATACACGAGTTTCTAAGACATATATTAAATCGGTGAGAGCAATACTTTCTTTGATAACCTGTTGTATCTATGTTGATACGTGTTTTCTGCCATCTTGTGGGATTTCACTGTACTGCAGGCAGTAGAGGGGTGATTTTTTAGCTTTTCAAAATGGCCGCTTTGATTGAATCAAGCCAGACGATTTCGGGAGGAAAATAAAGGCTAATTTCAAGTTGTTAAGGTAAAAAATAATATTTAATTGTTCCTGATATAATCAATTGAAAACTTTCTGAGTTGAAATAATGCATAATCACTTAAAAAAGTAATTTTTAAATTACAAGTAAATCGTGTATCAAATTTGATACAGCAGGCTTTTAGGGAACGTTTTGATTACAGTGTATATTTATACAGTGTATATTTTAGATGCTATTATGCCTTTAACAGTTTGAAAACATAGAACATTTTAGGCTGTTTTTCTCTCTTCTTTTTTTAAAATAGATATTTTTTTCAGTCCTTTTATTTCACTTTGTGTTAGTCATAAAGTAGATAACATTACTGCAATTTGACATTACAGACATAAAGCACCAATAAAGGGATAGTTCACTTTGAAATTAATTTTTGATATGTTTTAGCTTACCTCAAGGGCATCCAAGATGTAGGTGTCTAAAGCATATCAAAAATTAATTTCAAAGTGAACTATCCCTTTATTGGTGCTTTATGTCTGTAATGTCAAATTGCAGCCTAAAATTACAGCCTAAAATGTTCTGTTTTCAAACTGTTAAAGGCATAATAGATTTTTTTGTATCTAAAATATACACTATATAAATATACACTGTAAGCAAAACGTTCCCTAAAAGCCTGCTGTATCAAATGTGATACAAAAAATATATCATAAACAAAATGACTTGGCAATTTTTTTTTTTTTTGATTTTGATTCAAGGCTTAATAAACATCTAATTTCCAAAAATATATAATTTTCTGCCATTTTTTTTAATGTGTCAGGTATTAAAGGGTTAAATGTAAGCTATAGCGTCGTTATAATATATAATATATTTACTATTTATTACGGTTAACATGTATCCGCCGTCTCTCAGCCATTGGCCACGCCGTCTGTAAATATCAACACGGCAATTGAACACCCACCGATGTGCCCGTCTTATTTTAGGGTCAGTGTTTGAGAATGCTGTTGCGTTAGTAAGTAATAATAATAGCTTGCTTTGCTCCAAATGGCTGGATTTTGTAGTCTTTTGTGCATTTTGATGTGATGTTAGAGAGAGAGGCCTACTTTGTGGTCGTAATGGAAGATGTCAGTTGGTAGTGAGCATTAGCACAGTGTTGGAGCAGCTGTGTTGAAATCTGCTTCTCCTCTGCACAGCACTGCCAAGACGAAACAGATGGAGTGAAATAAACTGGCACGCTTTTAGACCGAGGAACAGAGAAAGTGTTTAAATCGGCGCTCTTGTGCCCTTCTTTCGCTGTAAATCCTGCTTAAAGTCACCTTGGCTGTTGAACAGCCTGTGTTTAGCGCGCGCCGAACAGCACAGCCCCATGGGAGTCCTAACGGCAGACGACGAGAGTAAATCTCACCAGTGTTTCGCTCTCTCTGTGCTTCTCTCTCCTGGGACTCTGCCATTAAGCAGCTATAATTGTTCCCCCAAAAAAGCTTAAAGGAAGACTTTCTCTGTTGATTCCTCGCTGTGATCTGCTCACATGCCTGTTTCTCTGTGTCCAGAATGAGGTGACTCTCCTGCGTAGTGAGGTGGCCCAGCTGAAACAGCTCTTACTGGCTCATAAGGACTGTCCCGTGACGCTCCTGCAGAAGAAATCAGGAAACCACCGTGAGTAGCTCATCACCAATCACAGCAGATTCACACTGACTGCCGGGTTTTCTTCGTCATCAGACTCACTAACACATGAAGTTAACATTGATGGCCTGTTTCTGTGCTCTTAAACCTGAAATGCTTTTCTTACTTAGTATTTTTGTCTTGTTTCCAGTCCAAATATAAAAAGAATCTTAAATCAAGATGTGTTTACTTGAGTAATACAATGCCATAAGATATTAAGTCTTGTTTTCTGGGGAAATATATAAAAATGAAGTGAGTTTTGGCTTAAAAAAGCAAAATTATCTGCCAATGGGGTTTGAAAAATAATCTTGTTTCTGTTTGAATTAACATTAGCAGATCATTTTAATCATTAATTGGCAGATAATTTGTGCTTGTTTTAAGGAATAAATCACTTAATTTTTAATCACTTAACTTTAAAAAAACAAGATATTATATTATATCTTATGGCATTTTACTCATCTAGTAAATACTTTGTGATTTAAGAATTTTTAAATATTTTTTAAAAATATTTTAAACATTTCACCTTCTTTTTCCTAATTTTTTTAAAATAATATTTTTATATTTTTAGAATGAATGTTTTAATGTTTTAATATTTTTAACCTTCTAAAAATATTCTAATATTTTTTCAGAAGGTTAAAAAAAATTTCTAAATTTAAAAAAAAAAAAAAAATTTCCATACAGTATGTGTTTTAGTATCACATATGAGTTACATTAGGCTTTTATGGCTCAATTAATCATGACATGGTGAAAAAAAAACGTTAGTTTTTTTTTTCATAGGCCCAAACTTAGCAAAATATGTAATTTGGTGCAGTTCCTCATATTTATATTGCCAAAATGTATATAAAATTCTGATCGTTTATGTACATCGATAAGTTTAATTAGTTTTGTTTAGTATCATATTAGGTACATCAGGATTTTATGGCTCATGTAGACTATGATATATTGAGAATATGGAGGACAAACTTTGGTTTTATTCAGGCCCAAACTATTAAAATATATAAAATATATTTTAAAACTACTAAAATATGCAATTTGGTGCAGTTTTAGATATTTATATCACCAAAAAAAAAAAAAAAAAAAAAAAAACTAAAATGCAATTCTGATCTCTTATGTAATCAATAATTTCATATAACAGTATAAGTCAACTAGCATAAAATGCATAATCATTCTATATCCCCTAATAATGTCTTAAAGAGATGATATGAAATGCTTAGTTTTATGATCAAAGCTCTGTAGTTTTAAAACATAATGCAATGCAATACAATGATGATTGAGAGAATGAAATTTTCCTTAAAAGCCTGATGGATTTAATACTTGAATTTTAACATGATTTTTCTATATCTAAAAAAAAAAATTGGTGTATCGATAATCGAGTAAGTCCAGTCTATATAAAATATTTATATATAATATAAATTATATATAAATCTATTCTATATACATGAAAATTAGGGCTGGGTAAAAATATCGATTCATCAATGCATTGCAATTCTTTGCTTCTCAATTCAATATCGATTCATCAAATCCTGTGAATCGATTCAGCCATCCAGGCCAGTGGCGGCGCTGTGGGCTACACTCTAGTGAGAGCGTTCAGCGTTGTACAAGACGCGCTTTAGCAAAACAGCGCGATGACGGGCAGCAGCTGCACTCCGTTCAAGCCAAGGGGGTAATCCATCGAGCGGAAGTTGAAGCCTCGTGGGAGCTGACATCTTGCTGCAGAACTTCACTAGCGTTAGCATTCCCATTGACTCGCGTTCATTTTGGCGTAACTTTGACAGTGAATAACTTAACATCTGAGGCGTTTGAAGACCCCATTTGTCCTTTATTTATTTCTAAATAAACTCGACAATGTATAAATAGCTCCATTACCTTGTAGCTTATGTTATGGCCCCGTAGAAGCAGTTTTAGTGAAAGTAGGCTAACGATTGCGTCATACCCTTTTGAGATTACCGTATGGACACGAGAAGAAGCTCGCGCGCAATCGGGAAACGTGGAGGCAGAATGATAAAATAATTTATCAGAATACCTAGCAAACTTGTCTCCTTCTCCTAGCCCGTGGACAGCTACTATTCATACTCTCCGCCTCTGCGCATGTTTCGGAAGGGAATGATTCAGATTTCTCATGCCACCGCACTAGAAATCAAACGGGTCACTCACGTCACATCTACGTAGACTAGCTCTGTATGAGTCTGCGCGTCAGAGACGGAAGTGCTAAAAAATCGCCAAAAACGGGCTTCAGTCGTCTCAATGGAGTTCCAATGAGATCGCTCTGTCCATTTCTTTTACTGTCTATGGTTCAAGCCTGCCCCACTAACATTAAAAGCCGACGTTTGGGCTCATTTGGATTCCACTGTAAGCTGGGAACTATGGAAGCGTGTTTCCGCCACAGAATGTAAAATAAAAAAAGGTAATTGTGACTTTTTATCTCACAATTCTGACTTTTTTCCTCACAATTGGGAGTTTACATCTCGCAATTCTGACTTTATTTCTCAGAATTGCGAGTTATAAAGTCAGAATTGCACGATATAAAGTCACAATTGCGAGACATAAAGTCAGAATTGCATGATATAAACTCAGAATTGTGAGATATAAACTATTCTGAGAGGGAATAAGGTTAAGTTAGTCTTTTTTTCCCCTGATAACTCGCAATTGCTGTTAAAAGTGATCAGCTGTTAAGTGTTATTGTTTACAAAATTATAATTATAATATTAGACTTTTTTGGAGTATGCACATTTTGTGCTTCTGTTTACATTTCTTTTATAACTTGAATGTATAGGAAGAAAGAAATATACTTTCTACTACTTAGTTACATGCACTTTAGAGGTGTTGTTAAAGCACTGTACAGTGCTTGTCACAGTTGTGTTTGTATTCAACACATATAATATTGTACAGTTTATTCTGATGAATAAACAATGACAGGAAACAAACATGCTGGGGTCAGTTTGTTCTTTAACATTGGTACTGCGCACATTATTTAAAAATATACTCAGGCACTTAATTACTTGTGAATTTACTTATTATTGAATCGATATCGAAGCTAATAAATCAATATTGAATCGAATCGAAATCGAATCGAATCGAAGCCTCAAGAATCGAAATCGAATCGAATTGTGAAATGCCCAACAATACCCAGCCCTAATGAAAATATTTCTTAAAGGAGCTGTATGTAAGAAATTTATTTCAAATAATCATAAAATGACCCTGATGTGTCACTAGACATTAAGAAATCATGTTTATTTCAAATACTTTTATCACTGACAACAGTAGTCCGGCCAGGATATTGTCATTTAAAAAGTGTTGTTGCAGCCCTCAACTGTCATGTTGTGTTTTGGTCTGATGCTCCACCCTCCACCGATCTACCAATCACGAAGTCATTAGTGTTGCAGCGTTCGGGTTGCCAGCTCTGCTCTAGTTACCACAGCTGCAGCTACAAACGTGTGGGGTAAAAAAAGTTGGATCCTGCAGCATATCTGGCAACCTGGGGTCAGGGGGGAGGGGGAGGGGATACACCGCTCTACAGTATTTTGAAACTGATTGCAGTACCAGTTTTGGCCACAATCTTACATACAGCTCCTTTAAATATATGCAAGCATGTGTGTATATATACAAAATAATTGTACACAGTGCACCCACATATATTATGTAAACACAGACTTTTATTTTGGTTGTGATTAATCACGATTAATCGTTTGACAGCCCTAATTTTTAAACAATTACTTTTTATTTGTGATAAATACTGTAATAGGATTGCAGGTTCAAGAAGTTGCCATCTAAAGTACAAGCATGTTTATTTTAAAGATTTGTGTTCTAATTTATTACATATTGATTAAAATAAATATAAAGTATATATATATAAATATCGTCTTTATATCATTCACCCTGCTCTCTATCGATATCGCTCAAAAAAACAATATCGGTCAACCCGTAGTGTACATTGTTTGTGTTGGGAAACACAGTAAGCTGGCTAAAGTCAAGAGACTTCATTCACAAAGCCGTAATTCCAGTTGTTAAATTTTGCTCGGGATTCAACAACACATCTAATCTGAAAAACTGAAAGCCTTTTCTTTCTTTGTTAATTTGTAAAATCTCTGGACTGCCAGCTCTGCATAATGGACTTGATCTTTCTTTATCGTTTTACTATTTCTTTATTTTTTTGACGATAACAGATGAGTGTTATTCCTAATGAGTGCTCTTTGTTTGTTTTGATGAAATGCGGAGTGGAAAATGAACGAGCCCGATTCATCTCGTCGCGTTATTAGGAATGATCCCCACTGTATGTAGCGCTGTCCTCTTTAAGATGAGTGATAAAGAGGCATTCAGAAACCGAGGGCTGCTTTTGTTACACACGCGCCTTTGGCCGTTATGCTTTAATGACACCTTGTGAAATGTGCAGATCTGCGGCTCGTCTGCCATATTCAGCCACTTCATATCAATTAGCTGTTGTCAGAGGGACAGAGAAGCGGATGTGGGAGTGAACGTGTGTACGCTGTTGCCAGAAACACTTCCAGGGCTTCAACAGACTCTGAAGCTTAATGCTCTGCTAGTGTGGACGCACTTTGGGTCACTCTTTATTTTTATTTTATTTCACAGTGGATTCGAACCCGGGTCTCACACCAAAGGCATGTGTCTTATCCACTGGGTCATCACCACTCCTAAAAATGATGCATAATTGCATGCAATTAACCCTAAACCAAACACTCATCCTAATAGTAAGTACCTGTAGTGCTTATTATTCCTCAGCTCTTAAAGGTGCATTGCACAACATTTCATGTTAAAAATAGCCGTATTTCTAACCCAAACATGCTTAAGCAATTTCCTGATGGGCTGAATGAGCCCTTCTCTGATCACTGCGATTGCCTCTATAATCCTGTACAGTAAAATCAATAAGAGGGATTCGGGACAGTTTGAGACTGGGCGTGACGTCATGCGCGTTCACGCTCGACTGGCGATGTCTGGCAGGTTTGTGTATTCGCCGCCATTCTCCGTATTAGAGCGTCAAAACTTTTTTCAACTTTCGACAACAGGAAAAGATGGATTCAAAGAGACCGACTTGTAGTTCATTGCAAACCCCAACGCGAACTCCACGCAAGACAAAGAAAATCAAACTTTTGTCTAGTGCCAGGCTTCGGAATAAGACGAGAGTCAACATCGGGAAGGCTTTCAACAAATGGAGAGATCTCCGGTCGGCTCAAACGGGATAGTAATAACTTATATTGTTCATGAACGTGTTTCCATAATAATACAATCATAAGTGGATACAGTAAGCAAATAAATCAGTTCAACATGGAGATAGTTGGAAACAAAAAACAAAGTTTTCCCCTCACACACACATAAGTGTTATTTACTCAAATGCCTTTCCTTTTATATATTTAAAATGACTTGCAGATTTATAACTTTATTATCTCTGAAGACATTATGACTTACTATAGATTTGTGCGGCTGATGCTCCTTTGGTTATGTATAGGGCCCTATGAAATCCGTTTAATTTTTTTTCCAAATTCCATTTTATTTTTTCCCAAATCCCGTTTTATTTTTTCCCAAATTCCGTTTTTTTTTTTTTTTCAAATTCCATTTTATTTTTTCCCAAATTCCATTTTATTTTTTTCCCAAATTCCGTTTTTCCCCCTAAATTCCGTTTTATTTTTCCCCAAATTCCGTTTTTTTTTTCAAATTCCGTTTTATTTTTTCCCAAATTCCATTTTATTTTTTTCCCAAATTCCGTTTTTTTCCCCAAATTCTGTTTTATTTTTCCCCAAATTCCATTTTATATTTTCGCAAATCCCGTTTTATTTTTTTCCCAAATTCCGTTGTTGTTTTTTCAAATTCCGTTTTATTTTTTCCCAAATTCTGTTTTATTTTTTCCCAAATCGCGTTTTATTTTTTCCCAAATTCCTTTTTTTTTTCAAATTCAGTTTTATATTTTTCCAAATTCAATTTTATTTTTTCCCAAATTCCATTTTTTTCCAAACTCCGTTTTATTTTTCCACAAATTCCATTTTATTTTTTCCCAAATTCCGTTTTTTCCCCAAAATTTAGTTTTATTTTTTTTCCCAAATTCCATTTTATTTTTTCCCAAATCACGTTTTATTTTTTCCCAAATTCAATTTTTTTTCCAAATTCCGTTTTTTCCCCCAAAATCCATTTTATTTTTTTCCCAAATCCCGTTTTATTTTTCCCAAATTCCGTTTTTCTTTTCAAATTCTGTTTTATTTTTTCCCAAATTCCATTTTTTTTTCAAATTCCATTTTATTTTTCCCAAATTCCGTTTTTTCCCCAAATTCCGTTTTATTTTTCCCAAATTCCATTTTTTTTCAAATTCCGTTTTTTTTTCTCCCCAAATTCCATTTTATTTTTTTCCCAAATTCCGTTTTTCCCCCCCAAATTCCGTTTTATTTTTTCCCAAATTCCGTTTTTTTTTTTCAAATTCCGTTTTATTTTTTCCCAAATTCCATTTTATTTTTTTCCCAAATTCCGTTTTTTTCCCCAAATTCTGTTTTATTTTTCCCCAAATTCCGTTTTATTTTTTCCCAAATCGCGTTTTATTTTTTCCCAAATTCCTTTTTTTTTTTTCAAATTCAGTTTTATATTTTTCCTAATTCAATTTTTATTTTTTCCCAAATTCCGTTTTTTTCCAAACTCCGTTTTATTTTTCCACAAATTCCATTTTATTTTTTTCCCAAATTCCGTTTTTCCCCCAAATTTCGTTTTATTTTTTTTCCCAAATTCCATTTTATTTTTTCCCAAATCCCGTTTTATTTTTTCCCAAATTCCATTTTTTTTTCCAAATTCCGTTTTCCCCCCCAAATTCCATTTTATTTTTTTCCCAAATCCCGTTTTATTTTTCCCAAATTCCGTTTTTCTTTTCAAATTCCGTTTTATTTTTTCCCAAATTCCATTTTTTTTCAAATTCCATTTTATTTTTCCCAAATTCCGTTTTTTTCCCCAAATTCCGTTTTTTTCCCCAAATTCCATTTTATTTTTCCACAAATTCCATTTTAATTTTTCCCAAATTCCGTTTTTTCCCCAAATTTCGTTTTATTTTTTCCCAAATTCTGTTTTCCCCCCAAATTTCGTTTTATTTTTTTCCCCAAATTCCATTTTATTTTTTCCCAAATTCCGTTTTTTTTTTCAAATTCAGTTTTTTCCCCAAATTCCATTTTATTTTTTTCCCAAATCCCGTTTTATTTTTCCCAAATTCCGTTTTTCTTTTCAAATTCCGTTTTATTTTTTCCCAAATTCCATTTTTTTTCAAATTCCATTTTATTGTTCCCAAATTCCGTTTTTTCCCCGAATTCCGTTTTATTTTTCCCAAATTACATTTTATTTTTTCCCAAATCCCATTTTATTTTTCCCAAATTCCGTCCCCCCCCCCCCCCCCAAATTCCGTTTTATTTTTTCCCAAATCCCGTTTTATTTTTTCCCAAATTCCGTTTTTTTTCCCCCAAATTAGCTTTGGCTTCTTAACTCTGGCTAATTTCCCACCAGAAATTATTGCACATCTGGCTGTTTATGTTCTTTAATGATGCCTCTCTTCAAAATCGACGTCCCCTCCAGCGCTTTCGGGGTTTTAATCTAGTAGTGGCTGCGCGACAAAAAATGGGAGGCACACGGAAGGAACCTTCGGACAGACCCTCCGATGACGATTTTTACGTCCCGCGGACCCTCGCGTAATTACGCACATGGAAAGGATAACACATACTTTATGCCTATTTTTTCCATCGTCATGGACACAACTATGATTTCCCTCGTGTTTTAATAGTTCTCCTTATAATAATGTATCATTTGCAAAAAGTAAAATGCATCTGTGTAGATGAGAGAATCATCTACAGTGTATCCGCGTTGTTCACTCTCTGTATTGTGGCCAAGCATGCGCTCTTAAAATAGCATCTGAATGTACGCGCAACACGCCACTGACTTTAGACCAGTTTTTTTCTGGTCATTGGAGCAATTGTTTTCTGAAACTGCAAAATAGCACCAGGGATTGTTTGCGCCGACACATGCCTCCTTTTTGCGCCAAACCGCCAGGGGAGCGCAAGTTCATTTCCTAGTTTACCGACGTGCGTCTGTGGAGGGAAAAAACCCGCTTTGCGCGGGTGCAAAATAGGAATGATAAATGCGTCAGTGTATAAAGTCAATTGCGCCGGGTGCAAGATAGGGCCCCTTGGCTGATATGTCGTTGGGTGTGTGTGTGGGTTACGTTTTGTAACCCAGCGCTGACTTGTATTGACAATGATTGCTTCCAAAATGAGTGTATTATAGCAGAGAGTCTGACAGAAGTGCCGTTTCGCAACTGGGATGCGCCGCTGCAGCCGTGCAGTTCATTATGCGACGGCATTGTTAAGCAGCTTGACTGACAGGTCTCATGCATATTATGAGCGGGATGGTTGTCGGGTGAGATTGGGTTGTCTGAAAGCCGGTTCATTTGCAGGCATTGGTAGGTCTTTGCAAGTATAGAGATGATCGAAACCATTCCTCAATCCTGTTTATGCTGCCGAATGCTGTGAGGGGTCATATATTAGTCACCTGTGCAAATGAGGCTCAGAGAAGAGCATCGTTCTGTCTTTGTAAACAACCCAGGATGGAGAAGCAGCAGATGGTCATCACCTGTCAAAGAACGGTCTTAATATGGTGGAAAAAGTGCAAACGTTAGTGCTGGTTTCCTGAGCGCTCCCGCCTCGTTCGATTCATAGCAGTCTGTTAGGCCTGAGATATATTGAAAATTGTATTGTGCCTGTTTAGGACAGGTGTAAAGTATGGCCGACGAGATCTCACTTGTTACACTTTATTTTAAGGTGTCTTTGTTACAGTGTAATTGTACATTTAACTCTCAGGTGCTCTTTGGTCATTTCTGAGCGATAAATTTTCTGTTTTGAATTTCTAAAAATCACAGCTTCATCGGAATGTTACGAAACTTGGTGACTTTTATGGCATTGGGTATGTGAATATAAAAAAAAATTGAGGTCATGATCCGAGCATGCTAAGTGGTCGTAAAAAAATAGTCACTTGTGGTCTTCAGTCAAAAATGACCGACCCATAGGAAATGAATGGGAAATTGACAAACAAAAAAAAAATTCTCGGAATTTTTGTACGTGCAATCTACAAATCGGCCACAATTCTAAAAAAAAGTACACTGAAGGAAAGGGGTGACACTATACAACATCTAGAGTGCAAAACAGACAAACCCACCCACACACACACACTTTCAAACACACTTTTATACACGTACACACCAATAAATTTCTATTACAAAAAGTATGTTTTGAATTTCTAAAAATCACAGCTTCATCGCAATGTTACGAAACTTGGTGACTTTTATGGCATTGGGTATGTGAATATAAAAAAAAAATTGAGGTCATGATCCGAGCATGCTAAGTGGTCGTAAAAAAAATAGTCACTTGTGGTCTTCGGTCAAAAATGACCCCCATAGGAAATGAATGGGAAATTGACAAACAAAAAAAAAATTCTCAGAATTTTTGTACGTGCAATCTACAAATCGGCCACAATTCTAAAAAAAAGTACACTGAAGGAAAGGGGTGACACTCTACAACATCTAGAGTGCAAAACAGACAAACCCACCCACACACACACACTTTCAAACACACTTTTATACACATACACACCAATAAATTTCTATTACAAAAAGTATGTTTTGAATTTTTAAAAATCACAGCTTCATCACAATGTTATGAAACTTGGTGACTTTTATGGCATTATGTATGTGAACACATAAAAAAATTGAGGTCATGATCTGAGCATGCTAAGTGGTCTTAAAAAAATAGTCACACTTGTGGTCTTTGGTCAAAAATTGAAAAAAGAAGATTGACAAAAACACAAAAATTCACAAATTTGTATTTATTTTTTTTACATTTTTTTTTAAATCATTTTTGCGATTGTTTCAACTATATATTCCACCAAAAAAAACAAAAAAATGTGTTCATAAACATCTGAGGAATTCACATGCCTCTCCCTAGAGAGCTGTACATGCCATCTAATGGTTACACCATGATTTTACACTTTATTCTCTATACTGTAACCAGATGGTGCTAATTTTCTTCAATTTTTTTCTGAAGGCCTAGACTCTATATTAAACTAAAATACTGCATTAGTCATTTTTTGAAAGAAAAAAAAATTATATATATATATAGAAAAATACATTTTTTCCATGGCAAAAATAGACCATAAATATTGCATAAATATTAAAAAATTCAATCAAATTGTCTCAAAATGCTAAATTACAAAGAATAAATATTATAGAACAAAAATAAATTGCATTGGTTTTACTGGGATGGAGGAAATTAAATTTTTAGGTGTCCGGTCACTTTTGACCGGGAGGATAACAAGTGTGACTCCGAAACGAAGAGCACCTGAGGGTTATGTAATATTAAGTAACTACATGTACTTACTATAGAGTTAGGGTTAGTTGCATGTAATTATGCATACTTTACTGTTATTACTATAGTAACTGGATGTAACTATGACACTAAAATAAAGTGTTACCACGCATTTTCATGTAATGATTGCGCGCTCCCGTCTTGTTCGATCCATAGCAGCTATGAAATATATTTGGATATCACTGGTGTAAAGTATGGCCGACGAGATCTCGCTTGGCAAAGCATTTTCATTTGCGATTGCGTACTTCAGTAAAGTATGTTTCTGGCCTTAATCTCTCAGGCAGTGCCGCCCTGGTAGCAGGTGGGGGGAAATTACCCAGGATGCCCTGCAAACAGGGCAGGCCATGCCTCCGCTTGGCATTGCACAAGCCCCATCTGCTCACGGCAGAGACGATCCGAGAGGAGGTGAGCGGAGAGCGTGTATGATAATATATCACCCCCGTTCCTGCTTAATACCATTAGGAGTAATTACAGATGCCTGAACATGTAAATGAAGAGAAAACACAACTCTGTTTTTCTGTGTTCAGCCCAAGCGCCAACCTTCCAGTCTCGCGAATCCAACACAGAAGTGGCTTAAACTGCAATTCATCGACTGGCCTCTAGAGACAGGCTGCAAACGACAGTCAATCTCATAGACCCCTATGTTAAAACAACCAAGTTTACAGCATAAAAAAATGTGTTTACTGCCTGGTACAAAAAGTGGTTTTGGTCTATATCGCTAATTTTGCCCTTCGTGAAAACTCTGAGGGGGTTGAATTTTTTTGTTACTCATTCATTTAAATGAGATTAAGCCTTAAAGTGATGCATAATTAAGGGCGTGGCCACTTGAGTGACAGGTGGATTGTCGCTGATGTCACTACTACCCGTTTGTCTGCTAGCGTCACGTCGCCTCAGCTAATCCGCTGACAAAAGTTATTAAAGACATCGTTAAAATAGTCCGAGTGACTACAGTGGCTCAATCTTAAGTTTATCAAACGACGAGAAGACTTTTTGTGCGCAAAAAAACAACTAACGACTTTATTTCAACTATTCATTTACTTATCTCTCTGCCTCGAGTCAGGTTACTAGTTTAATAACGTAAGCTTCTGTTGTTGTACGTCACACGCATCACACATGACCAGCGTCGGCCAATAGTGAGCCTGCATGTGACGTAGCTTTACGCTATCACACTACGTTAACTAACTAGAGGCCCATAGAGGAGGAAGTGAATAGTTGAAATAAAGTCGTTATTTTAGTTTGTTTTTGCGCACAAAAAGTTTTCTCGTCAATTGATGAAGTTAAGATTGAGCCACTGTAGTCACTCGGACTATTTTAACGATGTCTTTAATAAATTTTCGAGGCTAGTAAGTTTCAATCCCTCAAGAAGCCTATGGACTAGTATGCAGGAGTGATCTTAATATCTTAAATATACGAAGGTCTTACGGGGATGAACGACTTGAGGGCGAGTAAATACTGACAGAATTTTCATTTTTGAGTGAACTATCCCTTTAAAGTTCTGCATAATTAAGGGCGTGGCCACTTGAGTGACAGATGGATTGCCGCTGATGTCACTACTAGCCGTTTGTCTGCTAGCGTCACGTCGCCTCAGCTAATCCGCTGAAAAACGTTATTTAAGACATCGTTAAAATAGTCAAAGTGACTACAGGGGGTCAATCTTAAATTTATCAAGTGACGAGAACACTTTTTGTGCGCAAAAACAACTAAAATAACTTTATTTCAACTATTTATTTACTTCTCTCTCTGCCTCGAGTCAGGTTACTAGTTTAATAATGTTAGCTTCTGTTACGTCACACGCATCACACACGGCCAATAGTGAGCCTACGTGTGACGTAGCTTTACGCTATCACACTACGTTAACTAACTAGAGGCCCATAGAGAAGGAAGTGAATAGTTGAAATAAAGTCGTTATTTTTGTTTGTTTTTTGCCCACAAAAAGTATTCTCGTCGCTTGATAAAGTAAAGATTGAGCCACTGTAGTCACTCGGACTATTTTGACGATGTCTTTAATAACTTTTCGAGGCTAGTAAGTTTCAATTCCTCAAGAAGCCTATGGACTAGTATGGAGGAGTGATCCAGCTCTCAGATTTCATCAAAAATATCTTAATTCATGTTCCGAAGATGAACGAAAGTCTTACGGGGTTAAACAACATGAGGGCGAGTAAATACTGACAGAATTGTCATTTTTGAGTGAACTATACCTTTAAAGTTCTGCATAATTAAGGGCGTGGCCACTTGAGTGACAGGTGGATTGCCGCTGACGTCACCACTAGCCATTTGTCTGCTAGCGTCATGTCACCTCAGCTAATATGCTTCGCTGCAAGTCTTCGGTTATCCTGGAGTGACGCGCGGCCAAGATGGCGACGGTGGCTCCGCCCACTTTGGGCTTCAAAAATGCTCTTCAGATACACTACGGGTGACGTCACGCACACTACGTCCATATTTTTTTTACAGTCTATATATTAGAGCCAGACCGATATTGTCGGCCGATATTAGGCATTTTCCAAAATATCGGTATCGGCAGTTATAACGGCCGATAAATGAATATTTCAAAAATAAAATAAAAACGGACGAAACATGCTTCAATCATCTCTCCTTGGCCTGTTATATTGAAAATGTATGTTTTACAATTTGCAGTATGATGTTATCTATTGCTAAATTATGGCTCATCATAGACTAGCTAACCACAAAGCTAGCTAATGCCACTATCATCAGTGGAAGACCGCTAACGTTAACATTAATGAGCTTGGAAACCACAATGAACTTTTTCTGGCTAAATAAAGTAATGATTACTGTATTTATAACTAGCATATCTCTAGTTACAGTCCCTGCATTATAAAATGTAAGTTATACTTGCGAGGAGTGAACATTTAAAAATAGAGAAAAAGCATCAAACGTATCTTGTGCAGAAAAGTTAGCTTTTCTTTTACACGTGTGTGAAATCCAACGATATTTAATAGAAAAAATATCGGCCGATATATCGGAAGATCGGATTTTAAAACCCCAAAATATTTGTATCGGTATCGGCCTTCAAAATCTTTTATCGGTCTATGGTTCAACCTTGCGTGCACAGAGCCGGCGAGGGTATTTAAACGGACAATCTGTAATTTTTTTTGGCCACCAGGGGTCACTCATTTCACATAATAACAAAGACGTACTTTGATGACGTCAGGAAAGAGCGTGGGCTCGCGGGAGTTGTTGTCGCTGTCAATGACAACCAGCTCAGCTCATGACATGACATGATCGTTTTTTTACAAAATATACGGATATACGGCATCTCTCTGTAGATTTAGCTTGTCAAGAAGCTTTAAATGCAACCCCAATGTTTACCTGTGTCATGCTTCTCCTGCGCGGCTCGCTAACAGCAACAGTTGGCTGATTTGAATGAGACGACCGGAACGGGGAGCGCTATATGCGCGAGCAGCACCGGGGGGCAGTGCATCTCGTCTGAGTGAGCGCTCGTGAGCGGGCACGTGATTTACACGCATAAAAATACGTCTTACTTTTTTTTCTCCGTCATTTTCTTTGCTTTCTTGGCGGTAGTCCAGTGTTCCCCTTTGTGTTTGGTGGTTTCGCCGGGTTCCGCAAGGAAGTTAGAGAAAATAGTGGAGTCAAAGGTTATATGACGCCATAGACGGACGACGAAACGGAAATAAAGAAACGTCCCGTGTCTTCGAATTAAACTATAAATTTCTCCGTATTTGAAAGTTGGTTGAAACTGTCGGGATAATGTAAGTACACATCTAATAGAAATATATAACATAGATACAGTTATTTTTGCTATTTTTAAAGCCGAAAAAGTACAGATTGTGGCTTTAACATGAAAAGTCACCTGATCCGGAGCCTTCAGAACCGAACACACACTCTAATACCTCCCGCATTAATTACCAAGTGCCATTTCGGCTGCGCTCGCTTCATTAGCTATATTAATTATCATAGGTAGTCTGCATTTCTTTTCGAGTCGAGTCGAGAGAGAGAGAGAGAGGCCTTTTTTCATTCCCTTCCTCATCAGGAGCCAATTAATTCAATGCAACTGCAGAACAGCTGGTGGCATTTGGACCGCGCATCTCAGCCGCTCTCCTGTGTGTGTATCATTAAAATCAGGTGCAGTAATTATCTGTCGCTGCAGTAGTTGGCAGGGAAGGAAGGGGAACGTACGCGAGTCTGGCCACACGCTACAGCCTTTAATATACCCTGATGATGTTGCTTTAAAATGACATTGTAACTTTAATTAAAGGTTACAAAGCAAGCACAGGGATTAATAAACGACAAAGCATTGGACTGGGAAAGTCTTTAATCGCAATCATGCCAGCAACTCATCCGGTGCGAGCGAACTTTAGATGTTTGCAGAGCTTTCTCCCTCTCGGCGTCGATCGAGGGTTGAGATTGGGCCGTTTTAACGTCGGCAGCGAGTGCCTGATGTTACACGTCATCACTAGAGCTCAAGAGGGATTGGTCACATGGTAATAATAAAGGATAAGTCAGCGAATGCATCATGCTTTCAGTGGGCGCGTGCCAGTGCAATCAATCATCTGAAATACAAGTATCTGTTTCCTATTTAAACGTTGAACACATTTGTTGCTCTCTAGCGATTTCAGAACAACTTTTAGATCAATTTTGAACCCTGGTGAAACTCCCGGCCTGCTGCTTTCTAGAAATCCTGGAGATTATTTAAAAAAAAAATTGTTAATTGATTTTTTTTTTTTTTTGACATATAAAAATCAAGAGGTAATAATTTGGGAATAAAATCAGTGTCAAGTACAACTAACAAGAAAGAAAAAAATAAAAATAAAAAAAAATAGAAAAAAAATAATAATAAAAAAAATAAATATATATATATATGAAGAGTTCAGATGCAAAAGCCTCTAAATGCCATTTGAATTTTTCTTCTAAAATTTTTATCAATTTTATCAATTATTAAATTTTTATCAAACTTGTGTATTTAAGTTCAGTAATTTCACTTAAATGACAATTAATAGGTAATGTACAATGCAATTTAAGTGAAATTACTGAACTTAAATATACAAGCTTGATAAAAATGATCATTTTAGAAGAAAATTTCAAATGGCATTTAAAGGCTTTTGCATCTGAACTCTTCATATATATATATATATATATATCCACTATCTTAAGGATGCATTAAACTGATCAGTGAAGACATTTGATTGCAAAATGAACTTTTCAACTTTCTATTTCAAAGAATACTGAAAACAAAACGTGATCACAGTTTCCAAACAAATATTAAGCAGCTTAACAAGTGTTTTTAACATTCATAATAAATTAAATGTTTCTTGAGCATCAAATCATCATATTAGAGTGATTTCTGAAGGATCATGTGACACTGAAGACTGGAGTAATGATGCTGGAAATTCAGATTTGATCACAAATAAACAAGCAAGCCCAGCTTAGATAAGAAAAATATATGCAAAAGTAACAACACTTTACTTTCTATAAAAAGACACTAAGTGACACTATTAGTTACTTTTTAGAGAGTAACGCAATATTGTAACATTACTTTTAAGTATTTAGTTATTTACATTTTAAAATATATTCAAATGGAAAGGTATTTTACTGTATTTTTCATATATATATATATATATATATATATATATATGAAGAGTTCAGATGCAAAAGCCTCTAAATGCCATTTGAAATTTTCTTCTAAAATGACCATTTTTATCAAGCTTGTATATTTGAATTCAGTAATTTCACTAAAATTGCAATGAAAATTACCTATTAATTGTCATTTAAGTGAAATTACTGAACTTAAATATACAAGCTTGATAAAAATGATCATTTTAGAAGAAAATTTCAAATGGCACTTAGAGGCTTTTGCATCTGAACTCTTCATATATATATATATATATAAGATTTTATATCATATATATTTTTTAATCTTTATCACATGGTTCATTCATCATACTGGCAGGTCAAGTCAAGCACTTTGCATTGTGGGACACTTTGCTCTGGTTGTGTAACTTTGGTCATCTGGGAATTCTGTGAAACATTTACATACTGTGCATGATATATACACACAGCATTATTATTAGTATGATCCCCGACACACACACACACACACACAATACAAACAATAACAAAAAGAGCTGCAGTGTATGTGAAAGCATTCAGAAGCTGTCTTGTTGTAGTCTCAGTCTCTGATGTGTGTGTGTGTGTGTGTGTGTGTCAGAGCTGGAGAAGGAGGACAGCGGCGGGGAGATGTCTGTTCCCAGCAGCCCTCAGAACGAGGCCATCCAGCACAGCTCCATCAGCACATCCAACGGCATCAGCTCGAGCACGGCCCTGGGACCCGGACCCGGACCCGCCCTGGACCCGCCAGCAGAACACAGCACAGAGGAGGACGAGGAAGATGAGGAGGAGGAAGAGTCTTCCTCACACGCACAGTCTTCTGGGAGCTGATCAGTCCTCCCCCCGCTCACTTCAGTCCTGGCAGCCATGTTGAAATGAGCCTCTGTTTTCATTTCAGCTCTTTTCAATCCAGCGCATTTTTACAAAGAGTGAGTACGGAAAGCCCTTGGGAGGCTGTGCAGGAACTCAACTGGTTGTTGTTGTTTGTTTTTTTGGTGTATTTATTGAGTTAAACGCAAAGTGTCTTGGAAGGATCGAGATTCACGATAGCCCAAATGTGTCCGGGTTCATAGTGAAAGGAAATGGACTTACTGAAGCACTATCAGAGGCTTAACGTTAGAAGAATTGACCACTTTAGTTTCATATTTACAAAGAGTGAGTACAGTTGGGAAAGCAGAAAACTGTACTGATTTTTTTTTTTGTGTGGTGTATTTAAGTTAAACGCAGATTGTGTTGGAAGGATCAAGACGGAATGATTCACGACAGCCCAAATGTGTCCGCGTTTCCACCGCAGGAACTTTCCCCAGGAACGAGGGACTTTAGGCTGGTACTCGGTGTGTTTCCACCGCAGGAACCAGGGTCTAAATGAAGTCTCCCCGTCATACAGTAGCTATCAACACTTGGTTTCCAAAAAAAAAATGACGTTATTTATATAGGGCTTTCACCACAGCGCTTTACATTTTGCCTCACATTCACCCATTCATACACCGACGGTGGTGTCAG
This sequence comes from Cyprinella venusta, assembly GCA_038021265.1. Lineage (NCBI taxonomy): Eukaryota > Metazoa > Chordata > Actinopteri > Cypriniformes > Leuciscidae > Cyprinella > Cyprinella venusta. The sequence goes on along the minus strand of CM075867.1, from coordinate 2,849,441 downwards.
CCATACAAGGCGGCAAAATCCGGGAGATTTGCGCACTTGGTTGAGCTTTCCGCGACTGCACAACTAGGTTTTAGCCAAGTTGAGATGACAAACGGGTTGAAATTGTATATGGTGTGTGGATTGTGTGAATATAATGCCTTTAATACAAGATCTGGCAACTGGTCAACATTGGACAAACATATTGGACCGATTAGTTATAAAGGAGTTTGGGCCATGCGAATTATGGGAGTTTCCCGGGAAAAATAACAAACTGGGAGATAGGGCTAAAAGAACGGGAGAAACCCGAAAAAAAATGGGAGTGTTCCCCGTCCGAAAGTCCCTGCTCATGAGATAGTACTACTTCCTTTTAAAGTTCAGGAATTTTCAGGGGTGGGACTTGCTGATTGGTCGAGTTCATGCCACATTTTGATTGGTTGACTCCTGCAACATTTTGTTTCATCCACCAGTAACAAAACAGTCACGGTTATTTGCTGTTCAAATCAACAATTGAGTTTGAAAAATACAACCGATGGACCGATGACGAGGTTCAGGCTTTATTAAGCTTAAAGGGAAACTTCACCCGTGGAAAGATGAATGTGTATTTAAAATGGGTCATTTTTGTAGAAGAAATGTGAAATTATTTTTGAATTTGGAGCTTTCTAGACTGAGAAAAGACAGAAAATGTATTCATGTGGATGAAAGACAACAACTCCCAGAATGCACTTGCTTCACTGCCTTAGGAGCCCACGCCTACTGGTAACAGAGCGCAGTCGTTAAACAACAAGTCTAGGCTACTAGTGAGTCTCTGTGACGAGTCTGCACGAAATTGTGTTTTGAGATCGTCCAAAATGTTCGGATTCGACTTTTGCGTTCTACAGTCGCCATTCATCATGTTTACTGTGGCGAGCGGGACGAGTGAGGTAGCCTCGCGAGCTTTCAAGGTTTCACTCGCAGATCAGTCTGGACACTCTCCGTTAAAGAAAATTTGGGAGCAGTTCACCAAACGAACGTCCAATCAGCGTTGGCTTTGAGGCGGGTTGAGGTGTGACGCAACGAGAAGCGCGACAGTTCAGTCTAAAGAACATGACGGCTTCAGCGGATGAAACTAGCATCAGCGTGGCTATCGAGCAAGTTTTATCGGAATTACAGAGTATTTCTTCACTGAAAGAAGAGCAAAACACTGCTCTGGAGGCTTTTCTCAGAGGAAAAGATGTTTTTGCTCTTCTCCCGACTGGTTTCGGCAAGAGTTACGGTACGTCATATGCTTCGTTGATCTGATTGGTTGATTTGGCCCGTCTATCACCAACATAGGCCAATCAGCTAACCAGTATTTTCGCCCCTTACCAAAATTACTTCAACGGAAGGTTTCCAGATGGATATGCGGAGCAAGTCAGGTTACGAGTGAGGGCCGCGGGAGAACGGCGCGAGTCATGTTTACTGTGGCGAGCAAATCTAAACACAGTGGACCATTAAAACCCTCCGCCGCCAACTAGTGTTTCGGAGCAGTACTACAGAGCAACCAAGACCTGAACGCAGAAGTATAAATGCTCACGACGGTGTCGCCTACCAGTCCCTCCAGAAAAACGCGATTATGCGATCGCTGAATTCAATGCAAAATCAGCCAAAGTCCGCATATTTAGGCGGGGGCCGCATTTTTTCAAATACGCCGCACTTTCGCCGCATAAATTGCCGATTCCCGTGCAAAATATGCGGGGTTTGCATAATTTCATAATCCTCGCATTTTCGTTTCAGAAAAAGTCACATGTATCTCAGCAGAAAGTTGAAAAATGTTGCGTTTGCATCACACAAGAGCAGCCATTTCCCCCCGTTTCCATGGGAACGTTATGAAGTGACGCAATTGACGCCAGACGGACTCACGGAGGCGATCGACATCTCACAAACCGAACTCGTATAACTGTCCGTCACACGCTCTACCGTCACATCGTTACTTAATAAACAACATAAGATAAAAGAAGAAGCATCAGACAGAAATGACCCGCACACACATATAATATAACACTGAGAGAGTTCAACAGGAGCAACTCTTAAAGGGGCCACACCTTATTTACAGTCTGAAATAAAACCAGATGAGAAATTAAATATTCCAGCACTTTCTATGATGTAGTATGATTGATTATCAAAGGAAGTAATAAGAAATGACTCTTACATTAGCCTAGTGAGAACAGGGTGTTGGGGGAATCACTTTTTTTCTCTTTTTCATCAAACCGCAATTTTTGCAAGTTCCCGCAATTTCATCACATAAAATGTCATAAATATCCCGCATACTCCATCGCATTTTTAAAGAAAATCAAGTCTTCAAAACAAAGTAATCATGGGTTTTTGCCCGCAACGATCACACAAAAAAACTCTGCGTTTTTCTGGAAGGGCTGAATACGGTAAATGTTATGTAAATGTTACGGTACGGTAAATGTTAAATACGGTAAATGTTATGTACAAATCGCACATTTTTTCACAAATTTTTGGAAATTACCACCACAAAAGCAGTCATTTTGTTTGCAAAAATCGCAAATAAAAATCGTGAAATCCTGGAGGGACTGACCCTCGACGCAGATGTATAAATTGGCCTTTAGCTTCCAAACAAAGATGGCCGACACTATTTGTTAATTCTGTGAGTGAGATCGCCCTCTATGGGCGGGTTGAGGACATGCGGGACAGACCCTACCGACTGTAGCAGGGCTCCAGACTGCGACCAAATGGGCGCATTTTGCGACCAAAATTTGTCAGTGTGCGACTGAATTTTACGTCCAGTCGCACATGTGCGACCAGTAAATTTGCCACACGTCAAACGCATGGTAAGCGTGGAAGGGGCGCGTCAATGAATCCGTGACAGAATAGCGCACATAAACATCTATGGGAAGGAGACGGAGAGAAATATCGCAACCTGCTATGTGCGTCTGAGCAATAAGCGATCTATCGACTCGTTACCTAGCAGCGAATCCAAACAAAACGAAAGTGGAACTAAAATACGCAACTCATAGGCTAGGCTTCACGGACCGTTGGCGTATTTATTAGGTTGGACCAATAATAGATAGAGAAGCGCCTAGCCGTTCTTATGGAGCGCCCCGAACCACTGACAGGAATAAAGCCCCGAACTTGCCAGTCGCGGGCCGATCTCGATCACGATCAGATCCAGTAAAGAAATCCACTGAATTCGCGTCAGAATTAATAACATCATCACTACGAGATCCAGTGAGAAACACTCCGATTCGGCGCAGATTTCTGTTATAAACCATATCAGACCAAACTGACGTGGAAACCAGGAGAAACACTCATAGAAGGCTTTCAGTCCACAAATCAGCAACATTCACCATGGATTTAGGCTAATGTCTTATTTAAACACACACAGAAAAATACCATTGTAAACAGTATGTTTTCACTTCGAGTCCTTAATATACATGTTTTCACTATTTTTTTAAATTAATATTAAGACATTATAAATGATAATAACTAAAGTTAACTTCATATAAATCCTAAATTAAGCTTAGTGATTTATTGTCAGCCCCAGTGCAACCAGTGTTTTTTTTTTTTTTTTTTTTGTAGTACTCTAAGTTCTCATTTGAGGCGGTGCTGCCCTCAAATTTGAGTCTGGAGCCCTGTGAACTTAAAATAAAACAGCTTATCATAATGTTAAGTCTATTTATTATTAAAGAATGTGTCAGTATTACAGTTATTTTGGGGAAAAAAAATGATTAATTGCATTGCAAGCTGATTTAAGGTGTGCCCCTAAATTTTCTACTTGCGCTCCTAAAATTTTCAGTCAGGGGCAACAGCGCTCCTAGTAAAAAATGTTAGTCTGGAGCCCTGTGTAGTCTTTAGCCTCTGGACAACAAAATCCTCCGATGACACGAAATGACGATTTTTGGATGATCGGAGGATTTTTTCCAGACAAAAATTACATAATTACATAAATCTCTCGTCTCACGTGGATATGAGGGTGGAAAGTACGGTAAATACTACAGGTTTCCTACTAATACAAAGCTTAGGATCCCTTTAAATTCAGTAAAGTAACTGTAACGTAGCGCGCATTGCCTAATCTTCACGTTACTGTAGACCACGGTGGAGACAGCAACATGTCTGGGGAAAAAGTTCCTGGGCAAATTATTCCGGATAATTTCGGTGGAAACGCGGCTATAGTGAAAGGAAATGGACTTACTGAAGCACTATCAGAGTTTAGCTGGAGGAACTGGCCACTTTCATTACTTTGCCTTTTATATTTTGCACATAAGGAGAGTGGAGTTTTTTTAATGCTCGTTGTTCAAGCGGTTCCGGCAGGTTTTAGCTGTAGCTTTAAATCAAATCTTAAACTGATTGTCCGTCTTCTAGAAATAGTGGCGTGTTGTTGTGTGAATGTTTCAGATGTTTTTGGCATGTTAAAGGAAGTCATTGGGAAGACGTTCCCTGGGCAGTGATTGTAGGACAGCATTATTCACAATGCAGGTTACTTTCAAGTTTCTTTTTGCAATTAAAATTGAATTAAATACATTTTTTTAGGGGGATTTAGTGACGTAGACTTCGCTGAAAGCTTTCCATGCACTTATTTTGATAAGAAGCTTTACGCTTTTTTATAAGATTTCTTTCCTGACATTTGTATTTGTGGCGTCCGACTTTTAGAAACATTGAGAAAAGTCACTAGTTCGTTCACTTTAGTTGTCTTTCTGATTACAGTGTAATTAAGGAAGCACTGTATATGCGATTATGATGAAATCATCGTATGTGATCTCTACTGGTTCTAGGTTTATCATGAAACCACCTGATCGAACCTTTTACTAAGAACTAAGGCTTTATTTTCCAACCGTTAAGCAATTCTGTCAACTGAACATAAACTGGAGCTGCTCTTCAAAAGAAACAATGACAGATATAAAACTCTCTAGTCTTTAAGGTCAATAAGTTATGCTCAGTGACAATTACTAAGTAAGGAATAGATGAACTTATTATTATCACTTTGCGTCCTCTTCTCTCTTTAAAATCTATTGGCTTACTACTGTGTAGTTCTACAAGCATCCTGTTCTGCTGATTTTTGTTTATAAGGTGCATTTGTATGACAGTTGTTACGTGCTTACGTGCATGACTGAATTCTCTAAGAGAATTAGACCGATGTTTTTCAACCACGTCTCTGTTGGGTTGTTGGCGTTGTACATCTTGTTACTCTTAGATTTTCAGCCAGGAAATGGCAGCTTTACAATGGGGGGGGGGGGGGTTTGTTCTTATTTACTGGGTCCACTTTGGATAAAGGATGCGATAATTATTGTGTTTGCGGTCAACTTGTAACTCGTGAAAGTTATGTATAAATTATAATTAATAAAACGTTGTAATAAATCTTTTATTAGCTCTTTAAAGCCATTTAAAGCCTCAGTCATTATAAAGATCGGCATTGAGTGAAACAATGGGTTTTTTATTGTCTTGTATCTAGGTTTTTTTCAGCATGCATGTATGATATTTTGCTTTGTAAACTCTGCCATCTTGTGGAGAAACCTGGAAAATTCAACTCAACATTACATTGTCACAGCATGGCAAAACATGAGGAATCAGGTATGTTGAAGTAGCTGTTGATGTGTGGGCATTTCATTTGATTTATGGGCTAATTTGCTTCTTCATTTTAGGATTTTAGAAAGTGGGGAAAAATCGAATACCTTCCCTGTAATCAATGCAATTCCCAAACTATAGACCTTATGTAGCCCCTCCCCTTTTCAGCGTTTTGCTCGTTGTCTTTTGACTTCCGGTCTGTATTTTCGCAGTGATCTTGCATAGGTATGAATGAACTGCTCGTAAAAAAAATTCCCGTTCGACGTTTTTTAAGACATGTGCTTTAGAATGCTTATGATAAACATTACAATGCTCATGATAACTTTTGTTAACTCTACAATGAGTAAATCCACTTCACCAGCTAACAGAGATGCCATAGAAATATACAGAACCGGAAGTTCAAAGACAATTTTCTAAAGATGACGGCGCCCACGTTTCTCTGGTGCATAAGGTCTATATGGCAGCCTGAGTTCCCATTCTTCAAATACAGTAAATAAGAAAAGAAAAAAAAACAAAAACTGCTCAACAACGGGTAGGGCCTATAAAAAGCCCTACTAATGAAACAAACTTTTTTCACTTTTGAAAAAACTTATGCTGATAATTTACTCACCCCCATGTCATCCAAGATGCCCATGTCTTTCTTTCTTCAGTCGAAAAGAAATTAAGATTTTTGATGAAAACTTTCCAGATTTTTCTCCATATAATGGACTTCAATGGGAACCAAAGCAGAGTGTGCCAGGCGTAAGAGCCCAACCAGGATGGATTGTTTTTTAATTGTATTTTATTTTCAAACGCACATAAACACGTTTTAGCCAATTAACCAATGGTGTAGTAAAATAAAGTATAATCTGCTGCTTAAATAAAATGATAAGTGAGCGTGAAGACGAACATGATGACCAGGGTTGCCAAGTCCATGGTTTTCCTGGAGAATTGGGATACTTCAAAGTTCAAACTGTTGCTGCTATTTCAACTGCATGATGTAACCACCTTTTGTTATGAACGTGCACTGTACAGGTCTGGTGTAAAAAGTGCCAAAACATCGTCCAAATAAAGTATTGGTCAGCAACAAACACAACTACAGGGAACATTGGATGGCGTGTTGCATCTGATTTGAGACCTGTGACCTGTTTGGTTGCCCACTGAAGCTAAGCAGGGCTGAGCCTGGTTAGTACCTGGAAGGTAGACCTTCTGAGAAAGCCAGGTTGCTGCTGGAAGAGGTGTTAGTGGGACCAGCAGGGGGTGCTCACCCTGTGGTCTGTGTGGGTCCTAATGCGCCAGTATAGTAATGGGGATACTATACTGTCAAAGAGCACCGTCCTTCGGATGAGACGTTAAACCGAGGTCCTAACTCTCTGTGGTCATTAAAAATCCCTGGATGTCTTTCGAAAGAGTAGGGGTGTAACCCCGGCATCCTGGCCAAATTTGTCCAAATTTGTCCTCTGTCCATCAAGGCCTCCTAATCATCCCCATATATAGCAATTGGCTTCATCACTGTCTCCTGTCCACCAGTAGCTGGTGTGTGGTGAGTGTTCTGGCGCACTATGGCAGCCGTCGCATCATCCAGGTGGATGCTGCACACTGGTGGTGGTTGAGGAGATTCCCCCCTCTATGTAAAGTGCTTTGAGTCCCGAGAAAAGCACTATATAAATGTAACGAATTGTTATTTTTTACTTTTTGTGAGCTTTGTGTTGTACTCTGCGGACTTACAAGTTCAAGATGCTAATGCTCAAGAATGTCTTAAATTCAATATGAGGATTGGATTTTCATGATGGACATAATAGACACATACTTTCATATCGGAATTCTGCCACAGTGTAGGAAGTACCTCAGGTTCACTATCAGGGCGAAGCTTACCAATATCATGTTGCCGTTCAGTCTAACCTTGTCACCCTACACTTTCAAGAAGTGCATGGATGCTCCGCTGACTCCAGAGAATCCATGCACTCGAATATATTGATGTCTGGCTCATATTGGCCCAGTCAAAGCCAAGGAGTTCAGCATCAAGATGTTGTTCTTGGTCATTTCGAGAATTTGGGGATGAGAGCAGAAAATGTGATCTCTTCCCGAGGCAGAGGATAACGTTTCTTGGGTTGGTGTGGGTCTGTGGGATTCAATTTCCACACAGGCGCACTCCTGCTAGAATCAAGTCAATTTGATTGCCATGAAGGAAACCAAGGTAGGTCAAGAAATTTTGTCCAACAATACCAAAGACTGTATTGCCAGCATGATAACGTTGGGGATGCTACACAAGAGACCATTTCAAATGTAGCTAAAAGCTGAAGCTGAGGATGATAAGGGGAGCATGCAGAGTGCTTAGTTCCCTTTCAATGTGGAGGAGTACCCGGTTCCACAATTACCCCTTTTCCACTGAAAAAAAGAACTGGTTCGGAACTGGTGCTGGTTCAAAGTTGGTTCAGAGTTGGTTCAACTTGCGAACCCTTTCAGAACCTGTTTGCTTTTCCACTGACTAGAGCGCCCAGGGAACGACGTCGTTACGTCACTGTTTACGTCGCTTGCAAGTACATTGCTTTGGGATTATCTCAACTCGTGTACCGAGAAAACTTTAAAAACAATTGAAATATGTAAGTCTTTTAATCTTTTCGTTTGATATGTAATCTTTTCTGATAAGTTATATACCCCTGTCTTGTGTCTTTTATTTCCATTTATTTGTTCAATCGTGACTGTTTTCTTCTTTGCCCATGTTTAAAAAAATAAATTAATAAAACGCTGGCGTGTTTCTGCAGTTTCTCCTGGCTTTGCGATGGTCAGAAAATATGTTTAGAACACATCTGAACCCGCCCCAGCCCCCGACGTAAACATGACGTGCTAAAAGAACGGTTCTATTCCAGCAAAGAGTTGGTGCCGCTTTGGAACCAGTTCTCTCGGCCGCGAACCGGTTCTTTGGCTGTCGAAACACAAGGAACTGGTTCGCGCGCAGGCACCGGCTCCGAACCGGCTCTCAAAATGCATTGGTGGAAAAGGGGCTAATAAGGTCTTGTTGTCATTGCAAGACAGTGACTACTGATGGCTCCCTCATAGGATTGGGGGACTTTCTGAATGGTCGCCCGGCCCAGGGGTTCTGGGAAGGTCGGCATCTCCTTAACATTAATTGCCTGGAGATGAAGTCTGTATTTCTGTCTTCCAGGTACTTCCTTCTAGACCTGAGGGGCTACAACATGTTGGTATGGACTAACAACATGTCAGTAGTCTCTTACATAAATCATCAGGGTGGATTGCATTCACACCCCTGTTCAGATTGGTGCAGCAGATCCAGAGAGCAGTCTCAATTCCAGGACATTCAAATATGGGAGCACATATCTGGACGAGTCAGGGGCTGCACCCCAAGGTAGAGGTTCAACAGAGCGGAAGTGGATGTGTTCGTCTCAGAAGAGTCAACCCATTGTCCCTTCTGGTTTCTCCTCACACCTTTCCCCTTGATCATCAGGCCTGAATGTGGTTTTTAGACCCGATATCTCTCCTGGAAGGCTCTACCTGGATACTCAAATGATATTTCACCCCAAGCCCCGAGATGCAGAAGCTGTTGGTCTGGTCCTTGAGGTGTCAGGTCCTGAGGATTGGCGTTAACCGCTCAGGCTTGTGGAGTTAATCCGATTAATTACTGGTCTGCTTTGAAGGCTGTGGCTTTGGAGGTTCCCCATCTCCAAGCAGCTTCTGTCCCGCTGGATTGTTGATGCAATTTTTATCGCCAATGAGGCTTGTGGATTGTCTTCGCCGCCAGGCGTCAGAGCCCACTCCACTAGGTGTGTGGATTCTTCTAAGGCACTAAAGTTAATGACAAACAGGGCAACGTTTTTGAGCAGTGTTGCCAAGCAATGTTGCTTGGGCACTTTCCCGTTGAGAATGGGAAACACATTTCTATCTGGATACTTTAGATCGGTCGTGGACCCTGTCTCACCTGGTTGACCGTTGATGGCAACATTGCTCAAAAAGTTGCCCTTTGTATCATCACCTTAAGGCTCTCCATACACATTCATCAGGTTGTATGGTTTGGATATGGATTCAACCCCAGGATCTCAGGTTGCTTTGGGTTTATTCTCCTCGTATGGCCATAAGGTTCATAAATTGGGGGGGAAAAGTTTTCACTTTATTTTGATGGTCCCTTTAACACATTCTGATGACTATAAGTAATGTTGCCCCTGCATGTATTAGTAGACTGTTAGGGTTAGAATAAGTTGACATGTAGTTGCAAAGTTTCTTAGAGTCAGTATAATGTCTGTTGGAGGACCATTACAATGAAGAGTTTGCAGATATTAAGCACAGTCTACTAATACTCTGATGAGAGTTAGTTGACATGAAGTTCCTCATAGTCAACAGAGTGTTCAAAAAGGACCATCAAAATAAAGTGTTCCCAAAAAAAAAAAAGAAATCACAACCCATTGGTCTGTCATTTTTTCACTTTGCTCATGAGCATGCTTCGCCTCTAGGCATCAAGTATACCATACTGGGTGCATGGTTTCTTTTTAGGCATTAGCAAAAAGCTGCGCCCTCATGAGATGTTGTGCTGCCGCTGCGGCAGGCTGGTCCATTTCTTACACGTTTATTGATTTTATAGAAATATATTTCAGTACCCGAATCCTTCAAGAAGTTAACAGGTTTATGCGTACTTATACTTCACAACATAATTTGCCGAATATCATCCAGTCTTTGAGATTCAAAGATTCTCGGTGAAAGAAGATAAAGAAGATTCTGTATGCTTCTATAATCAAATTAGCTTCCTTTTTAGCCTTTTGAGTTGTGCAGAATGTTTTGCCTCTATGCAAGTCTTTAAAGTTCAATTTACCTGTGGGATGGACTGTATGCTTCATCTTTGGGTAGTGGGACCTACTCCACCTGGTTATTATGCCTAATACTGCATTTGTTTGAGGCAGGCTGACCCTTTCCGCCCACATTCATGGGTATTTATTGTTGAACTGGGTTGTCCCAAGGATTAGACTCATTTGGGTTAATCCATTCCTTAGACCAGGAATGGGCAACTTCAGACCTGGAGGGCCACTGTCCTACAGAGTTTGACTCCAACCCTGAATATAGTAATCTACAGTAACCCTGAAGACCTTGATTACCTCGGTCAGGTGTGTTTGATTAGGGTTGAAGCTAAACTCTGTAGGACAATGGCCCTCCAGGACTGAAGTTGCCCATCCCTGCCTTAGACCAAAGGGTTTGTGCTTGTACATACTTCACCTTCAACCTTGTTGGTCAGGCTTTTTTTTCCCTCAGTATGGCGATATGGGTATTAACGTTCCTATAGCATCAACGTCATGACGCAGACCAACTCGAAAGGGAACGACTCAGGTTATGACGTAACCCTGTCACTGAGAGGGGAACGAGACTCTCCGTTGCTTTGCCATAGATCACGCAATGCCTGAAAACATCCTTCAGGAAATTATAATCTGGTGACGTGCAGCTATTTAGATGGGGTGGGGCAGCGCAGTCTCATCCCAAGACGTCATATAACTGACTTTTTGGGACGTCTTTTGACCATACGTCAATATTCGCCTTTTTAGGGCCCCCCTAAATGTTGGCAGATGAGGTTATGGGATCCTAACTCTACCCCAGACCTAAACCTAACCCGTCACCTAACTGATGTTAAAGGTAAAGCGTCAGTTGTATGACGGCCCGGGATCGCCATCTACCGACGTTTAAGGGGGCCCTAAAAAGGCGAATATTGACGTATGGTCAAAAGACGTCCCAAGACGTCAGTTATATGACTTTTTGGGATGAGACTGTGTTAGGTGGGGATGGTGCAGTGGATAAGATACATCCCTTTGGTGTGAGAGACCCGGGTTCGAATCCACTGAGACGCCAAGTGTCCCTGAGCAAGACACTTAACCCCTAGTTGCTCCAGAGGCTTGCGACCTCTGACATATATAGCAATTGTAAGTCGCTTTGGATAAAAGCGTCAGCTAAATGTATAAATGTAAATTTATGCTCTCTGTGATGCGAACAGCTATGTCACCTGACCACGCTGTAGGCCAATAGAATTGGTGTTTTCACACGGCCATCAGACACCAGCTCACACAACATCTCTTTCGCCTCTCAGGGAACCCGCGAACATCCAAAACCTCAGACGTAATTTATTAGGGTTGGGTATCGAGAATTGAGTATCGATTGGAACCGGGACTAACTTTTCGTTTTTCCCGGAATCGTTCAAAAGTTGAAATTTCGATTCCTAGTTTCGATATTCACAGTCCGCCGAGCGGAAGAAGAAACCACTGAACAACACCAACGAAGAAGCGTCTACCGGAAGTGTTGGCATAACCGCGCGAGTCGAACATGAGTAGCTTACGTCGGCGGTCCAAAGTGTGGCTTCACTTTTCTAAAAATAACGAAATCTCGGAAAAATGCAAAATTTGTGACAAAAGGAGTATTTGTGACAGGAGGAGTATTTCCTTCAGAAAGACCGTTGGTTAGCAAGGTTAGCTAAACTTTTTTGACCCTGCCTCTAAAAAGAATCGGAATCGAGAATCGTTAGGAACCGGAATCGAAACAAGGAATCGGAATCGGAATCAGAATCGTTCAAATTCAAACGATACCCAACCCTAATTATGGTGTCGTTTATATTACCGTAATTTCTGCAACGTGATTTTTGAACTGAGAAACCAATTCAAAAGAGCGATTCTTTGTCAAATCGGACATTTTTAGTCAGGAGTGATGCTGCTCCCGCTCCTGTTTTACCTTGGTATTGTCGTATCAACAGCCTCGGAGAAGCTCATCCCGCACCTCACTGGGTGTGTTAACTATTGCTCACACATCCTATTGTTTTCTCAAGCATGAGCTTTAGCCTGACAAGACTGAGAGGAACTAAACAGAGTGTGGATGTATTGACCTTTCAGTGTTTCTGGACGAGTGCATCTTCAGTTTGTTGGGAATGCCAGCGCTGCCCAGTCACTGTTGTACATGTCAAACCAAATCATTTTAGCTGAGTCACCAGCACCTTTATATTTACCACACTCATTTTAAACCGAATCATTTAAGGACAGAAACTTGCAACACACCTGGTAAAAATTGCATTGTGTTTCCAACTATTCATTTATTTTGTAAATAACATAATGAAACCAAGCAATTTCCAAATCCTTGTTCAAAAATAACCATTACTTCAGCCTACACACACGACACGACACGCACTTCTTTTTAGTCTTCTCGTATTCAGCAGACTCTTTAGGATATTTACTTTTATTCAACGGCAGGAAACGAGAGCCGAACAATAAATGCAGTGTCAGGGGCTCAGGTCATCTGAGCATAACCACTGGGTGGCTATTGTCTGAACTTCCTGTTAACGTGTGTATGATACACACTTAAACTCCTGTCAGTTCAGGGCGACACGGCCATCTGGGAAACATATTGGAGAGTTTGTTTTACTTTAAACCAATGCAAGGTATAAGCCTTTGTAGGGCTTCAAATGCTTTGCATTGTAGCATGTAGTGAAATTATTGTGTTGTATTGTTTGGGGAATGTTCTGTCAAAATTGTGTAAAACATAAACGAAAAAAAAACATTAAAAAATAAACACTGTAATAAATTATTGTTGGTTTAACTTAAAAAAATTAAGTAACCTGGCTGGGTTAAAACATTAAGTTCATTGAAATGGAAAAATTGAGTTAATACAATGAAGGTGATTGATTTAAAATATTATGTTATCTGAACTACATAAATGATTTAAGTTGATTTGACAAAATAAATAATTGTTGTGATTACAAATCATGAAACTATTTTTTTTACATTGATGAATTTATTAGTTTTTTTTTTTTAACTTTGGCATTGTTTTAACCATTTTGCACTACAACAACTAAAAAATTAAGCCCTGCATGCCTCATATAAAGTATTTGCAAGTTGTGGCATCCAATGCCAGTGTTCCTGCTTTTTAACTGTGGCACACCTGTACTGTTGAATACAAAAGTAAGTGATTTTAAAGTAAGTTTTTGTCACTGAATGTGATAAGATAATGAAAGACAGGGTGGCACAAAAAAATGGCAAGAAAAAGACAGCGTATCACAAAAAAAGGAAATAATAGAGCAGTGTCAGAATCCCAAACAAATTTCTTTTTTAAACAGTTTTTTTAAAAGATAGCTGTTTAAAGAAAAGATATCTAGACGATATTCGACAAAAGTGCACACACTCACACCCCAAAAGTCCTTACACTCTCAGAAAAAAAGGTACAAAAGCGGTCACTGGGGCTGTACCTTTTCAAAAGGTAAACTTTTGTCCATTTCAGGTGCTAATATGTACATTTTAGGTGTTAATATGTACATTTCAGATGCTAATATGTACATTTTAAGTGTTAATATGTACATTTTAGGTGCTAATGTGAACATTTTAGATGTTAATATGTCCATTTTAGGTGGTAATATGCACATTTTAGGTGATATGTCCATTTCATGAGCTAATATGTCCATTTTAGGTGGTAATATGTCCATTTTAGGTGGTAATATGCACATTTTAGGTGATATGTCCATTTCATGAGCTAATATGTCAATTTTAGGTGGTAATATGTACATTTTATGTTTTAATGTACATTTTAGGTGATAATATGTACATTTCAGGTGCTAATATGTCCATTTTAGGTGCTAATATGTACCACTAAGGTACCGATATGTAGCCTTTGGATACAAAAGTGTACCTTTTGAAAAGGTACAGCCCCAGTGACAGCTTTTGTACCTTTTTTTCTGTATGTTACTTTAAAATAATAAACATAATATTGAATTTTCGATATAGGTGTGATTTAGAGTAAAACATTTAAGGTATGTTCACCACACGCCTTACTTCACTCATAAATTGAAAACGCCAAATATAAAAATCCATAGGAAAACCCTTGAGCAAACCAGTGGCGAACCAAGGTCTTCCAGGTTACGGCGTCATCCCTGCGAACATCAAGTCTTCAGAAGAGCAAATTCAATTCAATATTCAACACAATCAGAAGAAGCTAATCCAGGCATCATTTTGCCTTTTTGTACTAAATTTATCGATATGGAATGAAATTATGACTTCATGAGCAAATGATTCATCCATCCATTTTCCAAATCCAAATCATTTGTCCTATGTAGGCCTAAGGATGCTTGAGCCTGTCCCAACACCTTGGGCTGAAGGCAGGGAAACACCTTGGACACGTGGCCAGTCCATCACTGGACAGTTTAGGGTCTCCAGTTCACCTATCTGAGTTTAGACGCTAACATCATGTAGTAGTAACATGCAAACTCCACACAAAAGGCCTCCATGGCTCCTGGACTCAAACTGCTACACTGAGCCTTCTCAATGGATCATATTTTTGCGAATTTGTCGTAATTTCTTCACATTTCAACTTTTAACTAGTAGCCTCAAGGCTATACTGGCCACCGCTGCTCTAAATATTAGATCAGAATCGATTTAACATGGAACAGAGTCAATTCCAAAATTTCTCTAGCTGAGGATGTGATTGTTGTTGCCATGTTGCATATCACTTGCCAAAAATATGATAATTGCTTGCTTTATCTGTTATTTATATGCATTGTACTGTTACTTTCCAGTCACTACATTGCAAATAGACAGTGCATGAGGAAATTAGGGGGGAAAGATGTGTCAAATTGTCATATTATAACACGTAAACACACACACTGCATCGTCATGTCGAGAGGGGGTCTCCATGGTAACGCGCCATGATGAGGCTGCAGTCCCTGAGGAAGAGCGGGCGCGCGCGTGTGTGTGGATCTGGTCATGTGGTCTCACAAGATGGCGACTCCAGTACTGGGATGTGAGGAATGAATCAGACCTGCAGTAAAACACACACACCGCGCTCATCACAACTACTGCTCACACACACCCGATCATCTCCTCCTCACACAACACACTCATTCTCCAGTCCTCGCTGTTCAGCTGTTGCTGTTGGATTCGCTGGGATTTAAAGTTTAGCTCGGCAACATCGCTAATGTAGGATTCCTAGACTGGACAATTCATCAAAACCCCATCGCCTTCAGAATATAATCAGACAGTCAGAGTCGTTCCTTGTGGAATAACTTTGGATGTGAGGAAATAAGGCAGATTGTGTGTGTTGTTCAAACCTTTGTCCATCTGGATCACTGACTGCAATGGCCATCCATGTGTTCGGTGAGTCGATCATATTTCATCGCTTTTATAATTATTAAGATTATGCCAACAGATCGCAGTGTGTAACGTGTGTGAAAGCAAAACACACATGGATTTGACAGATTTCCCTTTGGGCTCGTAATGTTGTGCTTTATAACATTATATTGTATCGTTTTTTTCAGTGAAAGTTACATTCACTGACCATCTGTGTTTTTATTTGCATTATTGCGTGCAGATGAACAAGTCACAATGAGATCATGCGGTCAAAATAAGTTTGACTTCACCCTGCAGTTTGCCATTGTTCTGATGATATTGAATGAGATCAGGTTATTCTTCTCTTTTGTTTGTCTTCATTTGCTTTGTTGAAGTAGTCAGTATCTTCCTTCATATAGCAACAGGTTAATAGCATTGAACCAGAATGGAAAAAGACACATGTTGACATGTTCTGTGACGAAATCTAAAATATTTGAGTCATAAATTAATATGCAAGGTTTTTATGAGCTCATATTAATTGTTGGACTATAGAATAAGCGCTTTATAAATTTAATTAAGAATAATGTCACTGCAGGACCATGAGCTTGTGAACAAAAGGTGATTCAAACAACTATCTAAATGCACACTTTATATACATGTGAATCTAAAACCTGAATTTTATTCAAAACAAGCTCTTGAACATGTTATATATCAGGATATGGCCTCAAACACTTGTTGACATCAGGGTCGAGGAAACATAGCCTCATTTTTCTATTAATATGTAATGCTGAATCATATGCAGTTTAGTGTGTGACTGTTAGAATAAGATAGTGTTAAAGGGATAGCGCCCCCCCCCCCCCCCAAAAAAAAAATCCTTGCCCTCAAGTCATCCTTGGTGTTTATGACTTTTTTTCTTTCAGACGAATGCAATCAGAGTTATTAATAAACACCCTAATGCTTCCAATAATGGCAGTGAATGGCACCTTAGATTTAGAAACACATCCATCCATCATAAAAATAATCTCTATGGCTCCATAAAGTTAATAAAGCCATTCTGAAGACAAATATCCATCCATATTTATAACTCTAACTCATAAACTATAATCACTGGCTTTTGGTAACGGACGTTTGCAAGTTGAGTTCCTCTGACCCGACGCATGACGAGTGACCTTTGACTCGACGCATGACAAGTGACCTCTAAACCGATGCATGACAAGTGACCTTTGACTCGACGCATGACGAGTGACCTCTGACCCGACGCATGACCAGTGACCTCTGACCCGACACATGACAAGTGACCTCTAAACCGACGCATGACGAGTGACCTTTGACTCGACGCATGCCGAGTGACGTCTAACTCGACGCATGACCAGTGACCTCTGACCCGACGCATGACCAGTGACCCCTGACCCGACGCATGACGAGTGACCTCTGACCCGACGCATGACCAGTGACCTCTGACCCGACGCATGACCAGTGACCCCTGACCCGACGCATGACGAGTGACCTCTGACCCGACGCATGACGAGTGACCTCTGAACCGACGCATGACGAGTGACCTCTGACCCGACGCATGACGAGTGACCTCTGACCCGACGCATGACGAGTGACCTCTGACCCGACGCATGACGAGTGACCTCTGACCCGACGCATGATGAGTGACCTCTGACCCGACGCATGACGAGTGACCTCTGACCCGACGCATGACGAGTGACCTCTGACCCGACGCATGACGTTTATCACAATATGCTATTTTTTTGAGAAGGACCTGTAAGTCTTGGATATTTTTTTTTAATTCTGGCTCTTCCAAATGCTTCAGACTTGGAAGTACCCTTTGTGATGAACATAATAGAATGTTTTTTTTTTCTTCTTTCTATTTTGGATGTTTCTGTGAAAGGAAGAGGAAGCTGTCAGAGGAGAGAGAGAGAGAGAGAGAGTTGTAATGGTTGTGGAGCGGGGCCAGTCGTGCTGTGAAGGGCCTCTCCTCTCCTCTATTGTTCATGAAGTGCTTTACACAGGGTTTCCTGCTCGTCTTCATTAATCTTCTAATGAGCCCTCGGAAGAAGAAGCATCTACATCTTGCCGTCAGCTCAACTGCAAATCCATTCAGAAACGCCACCAAAACCACATCCTGTGCAAAATATCCTAATATAAAAAACACAAATAAGTACAAATAAGAGGTCTCTTCTGTTTATCAAGGCAGCTTTTAATTATTTGATGGAAAATACAGCAAACGTGTAATATTGTGAAATAATATTACAATTTAAAATAAGTTTTCTATGTGAAATGTAATTTATTCCTGTGATCAAAGCTGAATGTTCAGCATCATTACGCCAGTCTTCAGTGTCACATGATCAGAAATAAAGTGTAATTATTAATGCTAATCAAACAACAAAAAAGAAAATCTCCCACTGCTCGTCTTAAGCGCTTTTGTAACTTTAGTAAGAATAAATTTATATTTAATGTATATATTAATGACTGCATGTTTTTTATACATTTGATTATACATTTATGGTTGTTTTTCAGGTAGCTCTTTCATTTGTGTTGGTTTTCTTTGCTCTTTTTTTTATCGCTGTTTACTTGTCTTCAGTAAGAGAGTTTTTTTAGGCTAGAGTTCATTTTTAAAAATGGTGATAAGAATTATGACATTTCAATGGTAGCAAAAATGTATTTAAAGCAAAAACAACTATATTGTGATGCATATCGTTGTCTTGAAATAATATTACTGATATATCATATCCTAATATTCAATTGGTCATATCGTTCACCCCGAGAAACCCTGATACTTTATTTTCCAAGATTCTTTGATGAAAAGAAAGTTCAAACGAACATAATTTATTTAAAATAGAATTATTTTGTATCGTGATTAATGTCTTTACTGTCACTTTTGATTAATTTAATATGTCCTTGCTGAATAAAAGTATTTTTTTACGCCAAACATTTGAATTGTAGTGTATCTCACAGAAATATTTCAACATTGATAATTATCATAAATGTTTCTTGAGCGTCAGATCATTATATTAGAGTGATTTCGGAAAGGTCATGTGACACTGAAGATGCTGAACATTCAGCTTTGATCACAGGAATAAATTACACTTTACTATATATTCACATTAGGGCTGTGCAAAAATTAATTGCGATTAATCGCATCCAAAATAAAAGTCTGTGTTTACATAATATATTTGTGTGTGCTGTATATAATTATTTTGTATATATAAATACACACACATGCATGTATATATTTAGAAAAATGTGTTATTCATATATAAAATATTTATATAATATAGATTATGTATATATATATATATATATATAGAGAGAGAGAGAGAGAGAGAGAGAATTTAAGCACAAATAATTCTTAAAAATATACATGCATGCATAGGTATTTATATATACAAAATAATTATATACAGCACACACAAATATTTTATGTAAACACAGACTTTTATTTTGGATGCGATTAATCGCTATCAATTTTTGCACAGCCCTAATTCACAAACAGCTGTTTAAATATGTAATAATATTCAATATCAAAGAAATATTATTCAAAAAACATTAAAAAACGCATTAATTCCTAACTTTTGGCCAATATAATAGCCTATAATATCATATTTCATCTGTCCTGCATTGTCAAATGAAATGAATATAAGAAATTTAGTTTAAAAACAAAATAATAAACTGCAACTCGTCCTGTTGTCCAGCAGAAGGCAGTCTCACACCATCAACACACACACTCGTGAGTCTCTTGTGAAATGTACTAATGATGTTTGCTTTGGCTTACACATACCTGTGTCAGATCATTAATACATACATAAAGATGTAAACATGAATTCTACTAGCGTTTCTTTTAGGCTAAATGTGTCATTTTTCATACGCGAGCACTTGTCTGACTGAATGTCTCTTTTTTCCTCTCAGATAACGATGAGTACAGACCTCCCGTGTGGAAATCCTATTGTAAGTGTGCTTTATAATTCAGCGACATATACAATTTTCTTTGCTGTAAAATCTCACAAGTTTTCATAAGTCTAGTTTTATCCGGAGAGTACAGTTAATGAAAAGTTATTTCAACTGCATTTTCAAGAAAAAAAAGACGCCATAGAAATATGCAGTTAGATACGTTATGTACGGAGCCCCTAAAGGGACAATTTGCAAAAAAATATATACACTTTAACGTGCGCACGACAAACGTTGAAACTCTCGAGATACGTTTCTCGTGATCACGTCGAAGTTTTGGAAAGAGTCCGTCGTCGTATGTGTAATTAATAACCGGTATCTTCCCCTTGTCCTGTGTGACTGTAATAGTGTACCAGCTCCAGCAGGAGGCGCCACATCCACGCAGGGTCACGTGCACATCTGAGGTGAGTGTGTGTGAACATCGACGCTAGAATCGCGATGCAACACAAACAGGCTCCAAAAATGAATGTATAACTGTAAGACTTAAGCATACACACATTTTGAGTGGGCTTTTGTGAGTCTCGAAGCTAGAGGAACACATTAATGACCAGTTTTGTTGAAGCTGTTACAACTCAGTTCAGTATTTGTTGATATTTCTGTGGATGGTATAAAGGGAGTTTTATATGGGTCACCCATCTTCATTGAATTACTAATGCATGTTTTAATTGCACGAGGGTCTAGACTTCTGGTCCTCCAGAGGCGAGATGCGATATAAACACACCAGAGGAGAAGTGCGCCGCTCCATTACTCAGGCTGATATTAGTGAGAGTAATTAAGGATGCTGCTGTTGAATTATTCATCTGTATCATGATAATCTTGTGTTTGTGCTGCGTTTAGAGACGGGGGTGAGATATTTAAACTCGTTGGTCTGTCCCATCACTGTCTGCAGGGTTTCATGAACGGATGAACATTAATTATGAAATCTGATCTGGTCACTGTCAGCTGCTTTTTGGGAGCTTCTTTAATGATAATATTAGGTATTTATAATATGGTGGTGATCATATTGGTATTCATTTAATTAAGAATTAAGTACTGCTTCTATCCTCATTTTCACCTTAACTCTTTCCCCGCCAAACACGGAATTTTCCGTGTTTCAAGAAAAAACGCATCCCCGCCAAACACGGAATTTTCCGGGTTTCCGTGTTTTAGGTGGTATACGGTAAAGAAGGCCCGCGCACATGCTCTGAAAGAGTACGCAACTCTTTGATCAAAGAAACAGATTGCAATCGCGTCTCAAACGTGAAGTGGAGTTGTGAGAATGTAGCTCAAAATATCAATAATATCAGATATGTATAAGACAAATGCAGAGGTATATGGCATGGCTGATCAAGTGCTGGAGGTGTTGATGGTCTCGGAGTCCGATCACTATTTGATAATTCTGAATCTGATCGGGACGACGTAGTGAGTGAGAGAGATGCATGCATGTTGCATGCATGTTGTGCATGCAGAGTTTGTGTAGGTAAGGGGTTGCGGAAGGAGACTGCAAAAGTTGTGGTGCTTTTGGCTTGCTTGGGGTTATTTAATATTTAATATTTAACAATATTATCGATCTGTGTTGTACTTCTTTCATGTTATCATTGTTGCTTTGATGCAATTTGTATTGTGAAAAGCACTATATAAATAAATGTGACTTGACTTGACTTGTGGTGTCCCCTTACATCCTGGGAAATGTTACTCTGTTTACCACTCAAAAGCAAATTACAGTGCCTAAATTTGATATATTTTACATTTATTTATTTTTTAAATTTATTTTGGAAAGTTTTATATATGAAGAAAACAACATCTGAATGTATTCTGCTTGAAAATGCACTTGTTTGATAAAAATGCCTTTTTCTCTGTTTTTTGTACAAAATGTTGTGTTTTTGACAAAACCTACATCCGTTCAAGTGGCAATAAAAAAAGAACAAATGAAGATAACATAAAATAGTTTTTTTTGTCTAAAAGCAGAGGCTCAGATCTTTATTTTGATATATAGCTTCTTCATATATTCATGGAAGAAAATATTTAACAGGCCATTGAAATTGAGCAAAAATCGTCAAAAACCCTGGCGGTGGCTGGCAACTTTTTTTAAAAACGCTGGCGGGGAAAGAGTTAAAATGAAACGCAAGCCATTTGAAAATGAAGCCTATTTTAGGACTTTATTTATTTATTTATTTATTTTTCTACAAAAATTTAACTAATTCATACCCAGTAAAAAATACTGTAGCTCAATTATTATTATTATTATTATTCAAATCAGCAGAGATTATAAGCAGCGCAACAAACACTGTGATGGGTTAATTCTTAAAATCAAAATGTTATTTAATATATTTATTTATTTATTCTTTCAGAATTTAGAATTGAGTTAAAAAAGAGCTAGTAACATTTCACCCCAAAAATGAAAAGAACAGTAATTTGTATTTAGTTTTCTGCCTAAAAAAATTTCGTTGTTGCTTTGTGAAAATTTTCATGACAATAAACGCATTCATCCCCAGTAAAAAATACAGTAGTACAGTGATTTTTTTTTTACATTTATAGCATATTGGTATTCATTTATTTAAGAATTAAGTACTGCTTCTATCCTCATTTTCACCTTAAAATGAAACACAAGTAATTTGAAAATGAAGCCTATTTTAGGACTTTTTTATTTATTTATTTTCCACAAAAATTAAACAAATTTATCCCCAGTAAAAATTACTGTAGCACAATTATTATTGTTTTTTTTTTTATTATTTAAATCAGCAGAAATTATAAGCAGCACAACAAACACTGTGATGGTTTAATACTTAAAATCAAAATTTTATTTAATATATTTATTTATTTATTTATTCTTTCAGAATTTAGAATTACCGGAAAGTTTTTTTACCGGAAAAAAAAGCTAGTTACATTTCACCCAAAAATGAAAAGAACAATAATTTTTACTTATTTTTTGCCTAAAAAAGTTGCTGTTGCTTTGTGAAAATATTCAAGACAATAAACACATTCATCCCCAGTAAAAATACAGTAGTACAATGATTTTGTTTTACATTTATAGCATTAATGCAGTGATAGTTGAAATACTATTTATTCATTCATTCAGAATTCAGTTTGATTCTGCCCTTTTTTTCTTTTGCATTGACATTATTTTCATATTAAACATTCATCCCCAGCAAAAATGACTGTAGTACAAATGATTTTTTTTAATCAACATAAATTACAGGCTGCACAACAAATACCACAATGGTTTAACATTTAATTGGACTTATCTTTTATATTGCATTGGTAAAAAAAAAAATCGCACAGATCATTAAATCATTAGGTTAAATTTTCTTTAAACAAAATGCAAAATTAATTTTGCAATGAAATATATCCTGGATATTTCTTGACAAGTTTCCCTTCTATTTTTCTGCTCTTCACAAGCTTTTCTGTATTTGTTTTAAAAACAGGCAAACATAAGCGATCCCTCACGAGTGCACTGTAAAAAAATATTTTCAAGATTTGTTATCACTGTCAGCTGCTTTTGGGAGCTTCTTTAATGATAATATTAGGTATTTATAATATGGTGGTGATTGTATTGGTATTCATTTAATTAAGAATTAAGTACTGTTTCTATCTGCATTGTCAACTTAAAATGAAACCCAAGCCATTTGAAAATGAAGCCTATTTTAGGATCATTAAATCATTAGGTTAAATTTTATATAAACAAAATGCAAAATTACTTTTGCAATGAAATATATCCTGGATATTTCTTGACAAGATTCCCTTCTATTTTTCTGCTCTTCTCCTGACTTTTACTCTTCTTCTGCTCTTCACAAGCCTTTCTTTATTTGTTTTAAAAACAGGCAAACATAAGCGACCCCTCACGAAAAAAATATTTCCAAGATTTGCTATCACAATATATTTTCTTTTGTCAAATCAACTTTATAATAATTTATTTAGTTGAGATAACTTACTTTTTTGAGTTTCTGATGATTAAATTAATCTCTTTCATTGTATTAACTCATTTTTTCCAGTTCAATCAACTTAAAATTTTAAGGCAACCAGGTTACTTACTTTTTTAAGTTAAACCAACAATATTTTTTACAGTGTAGTAATCACCAATTTTTTTTCTTTTGTCAAATCAACTTAAATAATTTATTTAGTTCAGATAACATATAATTTTGAGTTTCTGATGATTGAATTAATCTCTTTCATTATATTAACTCACTTTTTCCAGTTCAATCAACTTAAAATTTTAAGGCAACCCAGGTTACTTACTTTTTTAAGTTAAACCAATAATATTTTTTACAGTAATCACCTTATTTTTTTCTTTTGTCAAATCAACTTAAATAATTTATTTAGTTCAGATAACATATAATTTTGAGTTTCTGATGATTAAATCAATCTCCTTCATTGTATTAAGTCACTTTTTCCAGTTCAATCAACTTAAAAATTTAAGGCAACCAGGTTACTTACTTTTTTAAGTTAAACCAATAATATTTTTTACAGTAATCACCACATTTTTTTCTTTTGTCAAATCAACTTAAATAATTTATTTAGTTCAGATAACATATCATTTTGAGTTTCTAATGATTAAATCAATCTCCTTCATTGTATTAACTCACTTTTTCCAGTTCAATGAACTTAAAATTTTAAGGCAACCAGGTTACTTACTTTTTTAAGTTAAACCAACAATATTTTTTTTTTTACAGTAGTTTTGGTGTGACTGTGTTTGTATGTTCTCATTGATCATAAAGAGCACGCTCCTCCAGAAAGCCATATGCTTAAGTTTAGTGCCTCTTAAAGCCGCAGACGTGTGTGTGTTTTAATAAGATGTTGATCTGCTGAACACTGATGGTGTCTCCTGCTGTTAGCACAATTCAGCAGGTAGTTTACACACACACCCCCTCTCAGCTGACTGGACGTCTTCTTAATTAATGCTGGATTAACATTAAACAGATGCACACTGCTCTTCATGTTTATCTCGAGAGCTTCTTAAGGATTCATTCTGGCCCGCTCCTCGCTCTGGGCTTCTGGCCATTATCTGCTCCTGTAAAGCGCATCAGTCCAGTGCGGGGCGGGGGGTTATTGTGCCAAGAGGTTTAACCCTGTCTAATCCCCTTCAAATGGCCCCACATTTATGTATTTTTTGCATTCAGAACATGCAAATCAGTGAACAGTCCTCACACACACACATGCAACACTGTCCAGAGCTCAGCACACAACTCACTGGACACTTCAGAAAGCGTTCGGCTTTCCTTTTATCAGGAGTCATGATGACAGATAGTGCTTTTGCTTCAGGACTCTTACGTTAGACATAAGTGGCGACCTCAGAGGCCTGTCTAATTTTAAACCCACAACCCGTTCTTGTAATTTAGGTCATAATATATTTTTTTATTTTCTTTGTGGTTTTTCAGTGACGTTTACATGCAGACAATAACCCGTTCAAAACCGTGATATTAGCAATAACCCGGTCGCGAACGGCCATGTAAACACCTGCAAAAACCCGAATATGCTCATATCCTGGTTTTAAAAACCGGGATATTATACCTGGGGTACCCCTTTTCTAACCCGAATTTTTGGTCATGTAAACGCGTATCGGCATATCCCCATAGTGATTTGTGTTATGTTCTATTCGCAAGGAATCTTGGTCTTTTGAGTGGAAAAACTTCTCGGTGCATACAAAAATCTGCGTGCAGTATACCGGAAGAGCATCTCTGAACACACAACACACCAAACCTTGAAGCAGAAGAGCATCTCTGAACACACAACACACCAAACCTTGAAGCAGAAGAGCATCTCTGAACACACAACACACCAAACCTTGAAGCAGAAGAGCATCTCTGAACACACAACACACCAAACCTTGAAGAAGAAGAGCATCTCTGAACACACAACACACCAAACCTTGAAGGAGAAGAACATCTCTGAACACACAACACACCAAACCTTGAAGAAGAAGAGCATCTCTGAACACACAACACACCAAACCTTGAAGGAGAAGAGCATCTCTGAACACACAACACACCAAACCTTGAAGGAGAAGAGCATCTCTGAACACACAACACACCAAACCTTGAAGGAGAAGAGCATATCTGAACACAACACACCAAACCTTGAAGAAGAAGAGCATATCTGAACACAACACACCAAACCTTGAAGAAGAAGAGCATCTCTGAACACACAACACACCAAACCTTGAAGGAGAAGAGCATCTCTGAACACTCAACACACCAAACCTTGAAGAAGAAGAACATCTCTGAACACACAACACACCAAACCTTGAAGAAGAAGAGCATATCTGAACACAACACACCAAACCTTGAAGGAGAAGAGCATCTCTGAACACACAACACACCAAACCTTGAAGGAGAAGAGCATCTCTGAACACTCAACACACCAAACCTTGAAGGAGAAGAGCATCTCTGAACACTCAACACACCAAACCTTGAAGAAGAAGAACATCTCTGAACACACAACACACCAAACCTTGAAGAAGAAGAGCATATCTGAACACAACACACCAAACCTTGAAGAAGAAGAGCATATCTGAACACACAACACACCAAACCTTGAAGGAGAAGAGCATCTCTGAACACACAACACACCAAACCTTGAAGCAGAAGAGCATCTCTGAACACAACACACCAAACCTTGAAGAAGAAGAGCATCTCTGAACACACAACACACCAAACCTTGAAGGAGAAGAGCATCTCTGAACACAACACACCAAACCTTGAAGGAGAAGAGCATCTCTGAACACAACACACCAAACCTTGAAGGAGAAGAGCATCTCTGAACACAACACACCAAACCTTGAAGAAGAAGAGCATCTCTGAACACACAACACACCAAACCTTGAAGAAGAAGAGCATCTCTGAACACACAACACACCAAACCTTGAAGAAGAAGAGCATCTCTGAACACAACACACCAAACCTTGAAGAAGAAGAGCATCTCTGAACACACAACACACCAAACCTTGAAGAAGAAGAGCATCTCTGAACACACAACACACCAAACCTTGAAGGAGAAGAGCATCTCTGAACACAACACACCAAACCTTGAAGGAGAAGAGCATCTCTGAACACAACACACCAAACCTTGAAGAAGAAGAGCATCTCTGAACACACAACACACCAAACCTTGAAGAAGAAGAGCATCTCTGAACACACAACACACCAAACCTTGAAGCAGAAGAGCATCTCTGAACACACAACACACCAAACCTTGAAGGAGAAGAGCATCTCTGAACACACAACACACCAAACCTTGAAGCAGAAGAGCATCTCTGAACACACAACACACCAAACCTTGAAGAAGAAGAGCATCTCTGAACACACAACACACCAAACCTTGAAGAAGAAGAGCATCTCTGAACACACAACACACCAAACCTTGAAGGAGAAGAGCATCTCTGAACACAACACACCAAACCTTGAAGAAGAAGAGCATCTCTGAACACACAACACACCAAACCTTGAAGAAGAAGAGCATCTCTGAACACACAACACACCAAACCTTGAAGGAGAAGAGCATCTCTGAACACACAACACACCAAACCTTGAAGGAGAAGAGCATCTCTGAACACAACACACCAAACCTTGAAGGAGAAGAGCATCTCTGAACACACAACACACCAAACCTTGAAGGAGAAGAGCATCTCTGAACACACAACACACCAAACCTTGAAGGAGAAGAGCATCTCTGAACACACAACACACCAAACCTTGAAGGAGAAGAGCATCTCTGAACACAACACACCAAACCTTGAAGAAGAAGAGCATCTCTGAACACACAACACACCAAACCTTGAAGAAGAAGAGCATCTCTGAACACACAACACACCAAACCTTGAAGGAGAAGAGCATCTCTGAACACAACACACCAAACCTTGAAGAAGAAGAGCATCTCTGAACACACAACACACCAAACCTTGAAGGAGAAGAGCATCTCTGAACACACAACACACCAAACCTTGAAGCAGAAGAGCATCTCTGAACACACAACACACCAAACCTTGAAGCAGAAGAGCATCTCTGAACACACAACACACCAAACCTTGAAGAAGAAGAGCATATCTGAACACAACACACCAAACCTTGAAGAAGAAGAGCATCTCTGAACACACAACACACCAAACCTTGAAGCAGAAGAGCATCTCTGAACACAACACACCAAACCTTGAAGAAGAAGAGCATCTCTGAACACACAACACACCAAACCTTGAAGAAGAAGAGCATCTCTGAACACACAACACACCAAACCTTGAAGGAGAAGAGCATCTCTGAACACAACACACCAAACCTTGAAGAAGAAGAGCATCTCTGAACACACAACACACCAAACCTTGAAGGAGAAGAGCATCTCTGAACACACAACACACCAAACCTTGAAGGAGAAGAGCATCTCTGAACACACAACACACCAAACCTTGAAGCAGAAGAGCATCTCTGAACACACAACACACCAAACCTTGAAGAAGAAGAGCATATCTGAACACACAACACACCAAACCTTGAAGAAGAAGAGCATATCTGAACACAACACACCAAACCTTGAAGAAGAAGAGCATCTCTGAACACACAACACACCAAACCTTGAAGGAGAAGAACATCTCTGAACACACAACACACCAAACCTTGAAGAAGAAGAACATCTCTGAACACACAACACACCAAACCTTGAAGAAGAAGAGCATATCTGAACACAACACACCAAACCTTGAAGAAGAAGAGCATCTCTGAACACACAACACACCAAACCTTGAAGGAGAAGAGCATCTCTGAACACACAACACACCAAACCTTGAAGCAGAAGAGCATCTCTGAACACACAACACACCAAACCTTGAAGAAGAAGAGCATCTCTGAACACACAACACACCAAACCTTGAAGAAGAAGAGCATCTCTGAACACACAACACACCAAACCTTGAAGAAGAAGAGCATATCTGAACACAACACACCAAACCTTGAAGCAGAAGAGCATCTCTGAACACACAACACACCAAACCTTGAAGAAGAAGAGCATCTCTGAACACACAACACACCAAACCTTGAAGAAGAAGAGCATCTCTGAACACACAACACACCAAACCTTGAAGAAGAAGAGCATCTCTGAATACACAACACACCAAACCTTGAAGAAGAAGAGCATCTCTGAACACACAACACACCAAACCTTGAAGAAGAAGAGCATCTCTGAATACACAACACACCAAACCTTGAAGAAGAAGAGCATATCTGAACACACAACACACAAACCTTGAAGAAGAAGAGCATATCTGAACACACAACACACCAAACCTTGAAGCAGAAGAGCATCTCTGAACACACAACACACCAAACCTTGAAGGAGAAGAGCATCTCTGAACACACAACACACCAAACCTTGAAGAAGAAGAGCATCTCTGAATACACAACACACCAAACCTTGAAGAAGAAGAGCATATCTGAACACACAACACACCAAACCTTGAAGAAGAAGAGCATATCTGAACACACAACACACAAACCTTGAAGAAGAAGAGCATATCTGAACACACAACACACCAAACCTTGAAGAAGAAGAGCATCTCTGAATACACAACACACCAAACCTTGAAGAAGAAGAGCATATCTGAACACACAACACACAAACCTTGAAGAAGAAGAGCATATCTGAACACACAACACACCAAACCTTGAAGAAGAAGAGCATCTCTGAATACACAACACACCAAACCTTGAAGAAGAAGAGCATATCTGAACACACAACACACAAACCTTGAAGAAGAAGAGCATATCTGAACACACAACACACCAAACCTTGAAGAAGAAGAGCATCTCTGAATACACAACACACCAAACCTTGAAGAAGAAGAGCATATCTGAACACACAACACACCAAACCTTGAAGGAGAAGAGCATATCTGAACACACAACACACAAACCTTGAAGAAGAAGAGCATATCTGAACACACAACACACCAAACCATGAAGGAGAAGAGCATATCTGAACACACAACACACCAAACCTTGAAGAAGAAGAGCATCTCTGAATACACAACACACCAAACCTTGAAGAAGAAGAGCATATCTGAACACACAACACACAAACCTTGAAGAAGAAGAGCATATCTGAACACACAACACACCAAACCTTGAAGAAGAAGAGCATCTCTGAATACACAACACACCAAACCTTGAAGAAGAAGAGCATATCTGAACACACAACACACCAAACCTTGAAGGAGAAGAGCATATCTGAACACACAACACACCAAACCATGAAGGAGAAGAGCATATCTGAACACACAACACACCAAACCTTGAAGAAGAAGAGCATATCTGAACACACAACACACAAACCTTGAAGAAGAAGAGCATATCTGAACACACAACACACCAAACCTTGAAGGAGAAGAGCATATCTGAACACACAACACACAAACCTTGAAGAAGAAGAGCATCTCTGAATACACAACACACCAAACCTTGAAGAAGAAGAGCATATCTGAACACACAACACACCAAACCTTGAAGGAGAAGAGCATATCTGAACACACAACACACAAACCTTGAAGAAGAAGAGCATATCTGAACACACAACACACCAAACCATGAAGGAGAAGAGCATATCTGAACACACAACACACAAACCTTGAAGAAGAAGAGCATATCTGAACACAACACACCAAACCATGAAGGAGAAGAGCATCTCTGAACACACAACACACCAAACCTTGAAGGAGAAGAACATCTCTGAACACACAACACACCAAACCTTGAAGGAGAAGAGCATCTCTGAACACACAACACACCAAACCTTGAAGCAGAAGAGCATCTCTGAACACAACACACCAAACCATGAAGGAGAAGAGCATCTCTGAACACACAACACACCAAACCTTGAAGAAGAAGAGCATCTCTGAACACACAACACACCAAACCTTGAAGGAGAAGAGCATCTCTGAACACACAACACACCAAACCATGAAGAAGAAGAGCATCTCTGAACACACAACACACCAAACCTTGAAGGAGAAGAGCATCTCTGAACACACAACACACCAAACCATGAAGGAGAAGAGCATCTCTGAACACACAACACACCAAACCATGAAGAAGAGCATCTCTGAACACACAACACACCAAACCTTGAAGAAGAAGAGCATCTCTGAATCTCTGAGCATATCATTCGCACTGCAGATCTAGTTTGTCCTTTTTTGCTGTAATAGAATTAAGTATATCGACAAGATTCAGCTCAATCCCTTTTGAGGCTACATAGATTTATCACGGTGACCACGTTGCTTCTAATATTACTGTTTTTGTTTTCTTCTTGTAGTTATCTCATCGGCCAGATTGCTAATTCATTGGGTAATTAGCATGCTAGTCTAGATATGAGAGATCTTTTAATCCTCAATTGTCCTGAACAATTTATACTGTTTGCAACCTCAATAGTCCAGGCCATTGATTTTGAGCGCATGTTGTGAGGAAGCCGAGTGTGTGTTTTTGGCTCAGCTGACCTCAGTTGTTAGTTGTTGTGTGTGAGGAGCTCAGTGTGTCTCTCTCAGTGCTGGTGTGTGTTCCTGCAGAGATTTCTGTTCATTACGAGCCGTCTGTGTCCGCTCGTCTCTCACACCAAAGAGCTAGATCTGACGTGGGGTTTCCTTTGGTGTTAGCATGAGCATGTGACGGAAGAACCAGACATTCGTTCCCTGTGTGTGAGAGTCTTGTGTATTTCTCTCTCAGAGGAGATTCATCCCTTACCTATACTGTACAGTCAAGGTACTTAAAGCTACACTGTGTAACTCTTTTAGTTTATTCTTAGCTAAAAACACTTAGTTCTTTCAAAAATATGTGCTCATTAATGTATATTTACTTCGTTTAAGTAATTAAGTATTCTCATAAGTGTATAATACGCCATTGAAAATACACACCGGTAAGGGGTTTGCCATGTTGCCCCTCCATCTTGAAAGTACATCAGCCAAAGAGGGACATACCCGTTAATTCAAGCTTCGCCTTTCGCGTTTACGTTTGAGTTAACACTCATGGACGAGGTCGAAGTGGAAGCCATGTTAATTTTGGACTACATTGGCCACCGTAGGAGTTTAAACGAAATCGTAAATGAGAGGAACAGAAACTAATATTCACTGGATGGTCATATAACTTTTCACCACTAGACAGGGGTAAAAATCACACAGTGTAGCTTTAAAACCTAGATCAGTTGTAATGCGTTTTAAAGCTAACGTGTGCGGGCACCTTGATGTCACTTTGACGTCGAATATTAGACAAGATTTGATCAAGATGCTTCAAGCATATTTCAAAGTCAGATTATAGACCATTTCGCGAGATGTAAACAACACTGGTCCAGAAGCACTTCCTGTTTCAGTTTTTAAACACTATATAAACGTTGGGATGAAGTACAACCAACAGAACATATACAACTGAATCAAAAAGTTAAACAAACATGTTTAAGATATTTTCTTTACATGTGAAATTAAGAAACCATTTACAAACTGAAACAGGAAGTGCTTCTGGACCAGTGTAGTTTATATCTCGTAAAATGGTCTATACATCAAGTTCTTCCGGTGGTTAAATGGTGAAAATATGAGGTTTAAACCTAGCCTGACTTCGTCATACTCATATTCAAGAAAGAATATGAGTCTGAAACCACTCAATTGAGCTTTAGTTATGAGGCGTGTCGTAACCGAACCAGGACAAAAAAAAAACCCTCTGCACTCAATTGGATAGTCGGTAGACCTACCAACCAATCAGAGCAACGCATAAGTCAACTCCTTTGCATAGCGCAGTTTTCAAATACAGAACGTAGCCTACTTTATTTATTTTAGAAGTTAAATAACGAGTGTTGCTTCTTTTACTTAGGCTACTTCTCCATGAGCGCCACCAAAGGAGAAACCACAACGACCACAGGCTTTTCATTACGTCCCATCTTCTTAGCGACCCTCAGAGCCAGCTGATAAGTTACACTTTTCCCGAATCATGTAGGAAGGACCCCAAAAATATATTTCCGATCGACAAATGCCTTGATTGCAGTTCTCTGTTTGTCTATTAAATGAATGCGCTGTTGATTTATTTTACAAAAGACGCGACAGCGGACTCTATACATCTCAATTCTCCAGCTGCACTCATCTTTGACGACGTGAGGATTACGTTACTGAAGACCACCTGTCAATCATCGTATAAAGCCCGCCCTGGCAATTTGATTGGCCCGTTGATCTCTGAACCGATCATAATTTCTCCTCAATGGTTTGAGTCCCGACCGAACGTCCCATCCAAAAAATGTTGTGGGCGGAGTTCGGGCTGGCTTCCAGGCTAGTTTAAAACCATACTGAAATTGGTGACGTAAGTATATCAGTGGGCAATTGACGTCAAATAGACATCAAAATGACGTCAAACATAGTCATCAAAGAATTGGTCAAAAATACAAATCAAATAAACGCCAAAACGTAAACAAACAAACGTCAAATTAATGTCAAGTTTTGACCATTTTTGACCAATTCTTTGATGACTATATTTGACGTCAATTTGATGTCTATTTGATATCAATTGCCCACTGGGTTATTTCTCATTGATAAAGCCATTTTTTCTAGTTTTACCTCAGCTTTATGTGCAGTCATCACATGAGTGAGGCGTTTGTTGACTGACATCTGGAAAAAAAAGCTTTATTCCAGCGATTTAGCAAAAAAAAAGCACGTATCATTATCATGTACATGCAAAACATGGTTTTCCTTTTGCCGTTTTAGGGGTTTAACACACTGCCTGTCATTGATTTTTGAGCAGTTCAGCACGTCAACATCTGGCTCAGATTGGGCTGTCAATGGCGATTCATGCATGCTAAATGCTAAATGTTTGGTGTAGCATTAGCCGCAGGGCTAGGTGCAAACACTGTTTTTTACATGTTTGATTCTGTCTGAAATCGTACCAGTTTTCATATTCCTAAGGACCAAACAAAAATCTATTTAGTATAATGTAAACTGATGAATTGTGCACATTAAGAGCAGGAAAATGTGTTCAGGCAAATGTGCTGTTTTTCCTGAAATGGGAAAGACACAAATGTAATGAAATGAACATTATGAATGAGGTGAGAAATGAAACAATTGGCTCATTTTTCCATTGTCACCTGCTCATTGCTGATATTAGTGTTTAAGGATGCTGATAGAGAAAGCCAGACAGAAATCAGACGCTCTCATTCTTCATGTTGAAAATACTGCGCACTCAGCAGTCTGCACACACACACACACACACACACACACACACACTCACACAGGCCCTTTGACTGTTAAACTGGCTTCCAGTGATTGATCAGCTCTATAGTGTTGCTGATTCCCATCATTAGCTGGCTTTATTACCCTGTCGGTCATCTCACCTACAACCCGCTTCACACACACATAAACACACAACCCTGCTTTACAAAACACTTCTGCCTTTATTCTCATCAGGAAACGATGTTATTCCACCCCACATCCCATTTACCCACAAACGTTCAGTCATTCACCGACTG
Source organism: Cyprinella venusta (assembly GCA_038021265.1). Classification (NCBI taxonomy): domain Eukaryota; kingdom Metazoa; phylum Chordata; class Actinopteri; order Cypriniformes; family Leuciscidae; genus Cyprinella; species Cyprinella venusta. The sequence continues at coordinate 2,815,473 of CM075867.1, read as the reverse complement.
ACAGTTTCATTACATGTTAAAGCTGAACTGGTTTTGGTGTGTTCCTCTCGGTTGAATATATTTCAGGGGTGTTCATGTTTTCTTATAATCTGCCTTTCGCATTGTGTAGCACCTTTTTATTTTCTTAAAGTTCATATTTTTTTTCCTCAGACCTTGTGAAGCTTCTCACACAGAACACTGTTCTTCTGCCCTGCGTTTAAGATGTGTGTGAGAGAGAATGGGGGAAGGGGGATGATTGGATTCTCTCGGTCTCTGGAAGCTCTGGGTTCATCAGTAGGGAGGGTGTAATGCTCATTTATTTGTGTTTGGGCTGATTATAGTTGCCGTTGTTGAATCAAGGGTTAAATGTCACCAACGAACATTTGTAGAAAACACACAAGACACTAAAATACTACAGTAAACATTCGTTTCACAACATAAAACCCTGATGTATGATTAGAAAAAAAGGAAGAAATCAATGAAAAAGCATTCTGGGAATCCACTATTAATAAGATGACTTTTTCTTTTTTTTTAAACTGTACATTCAGGTTTACAGCAAAATTGCATGTAATGTCCCATTTGTTGTTAACAGTTTAATACTGTAGCGTTTTTACAGTCTTTTTCCGTTAAAATTACGATCATCAGTAAAGCCGTGTGTCCTGATAGATTTCAGTAAGTAATGAGCATAAAAATAAATTCAAAATGAATAAAATCTTAAATATGCATTTCTTCATTATTAAATCAATCTGAATAAAATCTGGATTAGCTGCATATCTGAAATACTGGCCAGTTGTGGTATTGCCCAGTCTTTTCCCAGTCTTTGCCCAATCTTTTCCCAGTCTTTGCCCAGTCTTTGCCCAGTCATTGCCCAGTCATTGCCGAGTCTTTGCCCAGTCATTGCCCAGTCTTTGCCCAGTCATTGCCCAGTCTTTGCCCAGTCATTGCCCAGTCTTTGCCCAGTCATTACCCAGTCTTTGCCAGTCATTGCCAAGTCTTTGCCCAGTCTTTGCCCATTGCCCAGTCATTGCCCAGTCTTTTTGCCCAGTCTTTGCCCTGTCATTGCCCATTATTTGCCCAGTCTTTGCCCAGTCTTTGCCCAGTCTTTGCCCAGGCATTGCCTAGTCTTTGCCAGTCATTGCCCAGTCATTGCCCAGTCATTGCCCAGTCTTTGCCCAGTCTTTGCCAGTCATTGGCAAGTCTTTGCCCAGTCTTTGCCCAGTGTTTGCCAGTCATTGCCAAGTCTTTGGCCAGTCATCATTGCCCAGTCTTTTTGCCCAGTCTTTGCCCAGTCTTTGTCCAGTCTTTGCCCAGTCTTTGCTCTGTCATTGCCCAGTCTTTGCCCAGTCATTGCCCAGTCATTGCCCAGTCATTGCCAAGTCTTTGTCCAGTCTTTGTCCAGTCTTTGTCCAGTCTTTGTCCAGTCTTTGCTCTGTCATTGCCCAGTCTTTGCTCAGTCAGTCAGTTGTGGTATTCTGTCAAATATTGTGTGCTTTTAATGTGGGATGTTAAAATAATGTCTGTTTGGTAATGAGGGATTTCTGGTTGACAGTAACTCAGAGAAAATCAGTAAAATCCCTGAGAATTTACTGATTTACTGATCAGAATTGGACAGAAGGTCTTCACTGGCATGATGTTGCTGGTGTTTTCATAATTTTTATAAATTGTTCCTTAAATTAAACACACATTTCAAAGATCTCATAATTAACCCACAGGCCATCTGAGCAGAATTCACACTCTATTGCTATTATGACATCCCATTAAAAACAAATAAAGGCCTATATATAATTCATAGAATAAGATGAAGTTTTGACTGCAGTTTCCTTATTTGATTTTTCCTTTGAATTATTCAATTAAATAGTCACAATGCATAAATTTACATACAATATCGGATTCCGTATTTTAGATTCATGGCACCTTTTCCATAGACATAAATTATTAAAAATGATATCAGCTGTATTTTACATATTCTGTGAAAGCGTCTGGGATGAGTTTACCCTAGGGGACTTTTGCCCCTGGATGGGGGTCAACTTGCCCCAGTAGTGGAGCGAGATGCCCCTGTTTATGCGCACTTCTTCCCTATATACCTCAATATTTCAAATGATGGAAATCTCTTGATAAACTCTCTTATAATACTTAAGACTGTACTGTTCTCCAAGTCTGTGTGTTTTCTGAGTAATAGTGAAGCATTTTGATCACTTTTAGTTATGATATCTCTCTTATGACTTTTGCAGGTGGAGAATCGGCCCAAATACTACGGAAGAGAGTGAGTTTCATTACACGCATTACTGAACCAGTTCAGATTCTACTGTACATGAATCTATAGTTGCATAATTGAAAGTATGCTATCGATATCCTATTGAAAGGTACAGTAATCGATAATCGACATGTCCACTCATGGAGGGGCAGGAGATAGAGATCAAGAGGGAGAGTTGAAGAAAGATTGTTGAGAGATGGCTGAGAGAGTTCAATAGAAACATATTTATTTGAAAATGCATTTTTGTGATGTTTACTGTCACTTATTATCAACTTAATTCATCCTTGCTAAATAAAATATTAATTTATAAAACTTTTGAACAGTCGTGTATTTTTTCTATTTAAAAGCAAATTTGGTTTGAGCTCTAATGTGCTATTTCATTAATCTTCTCTGTCTGGTTTGCTGTGAAGGTATCATGGGATGATCTCCAGAGAGGAAGCTGACCAACTGCTCAGTGTGGCCGAAGGAAGTTATCTGATCCGAGAGAGCCAGAGACAGCCGGGCACATACACTTTAGCTCTGCGGTAAGCCAACCTTTGACCTTTGACCCATCCGTCTCGAAACCTAGATCTTCTCTCTTTCTCCAGTCTAGCTCCCGTGTCTTTGCCCAGTCTTGCCCCAGTCTTGTCCTAGTCTTGGCCCAGTATTGGTCCAGTCTTGGCCCAGTCTTGCCCTAGTCTTGCCTTAGTCTTGCCTTAGTCTTGTCCAAGTCTTGCCCCAGTCTTGCCCCAGTCTTGCCCCAGTCTTGTCCCAGTCTTGCCCCAGTCTTGCCCCAGTCTTGTCCTAGTCTTGCCCCAGTCTTGTCCTAGTCTTGGCCCAGTATTGGTCCAGTCTTGCCCTAGTCTTGCCCTAGTCTTGCCCTAGTCTTGCCTTAGTCTTGTCCTAGTCTTGTCCTAGTCTTGCCCCAGTCTTGCCCCAGTCTTGCCCCAGTCTTGCCCCAGTCTTGCCCCAGTCTTGGCCCAGTCTTGGCCCAGTCTTGCCCCATGTGTGTTTGTCTTGATTGACAACGAATTGTATTATCGATGAGTCACGTCTCAGCCAGTCACGTCGCTTTACAGTAGTGAATAACCCATTTCTAAGGACACTTTTTAGTAATGTTTAGATTTTTGATCCGATAAAATCAACAGATTATCAAAATAATCGTTAGTTGCAGCCCTTGTATAGGTTATGTAAATGTAAGTTAGAATTTTACTGTAAAAATGTTAGAGGCCTTTTGTTGTTGTTGTTGTTGTGAGTGTGTAATTGTGTGTGTGTTTGTGTACAGGTTTGGCGATATTTGTGAGGGTATATTTGTGAACGTATAAATCGTCCAAAACATTTTTTAGTCTAGTGTTTTGCATTTGTTTCTGTAATGGACAGGTCTAGGGGTTAAGCCATTAACCTGATATTGAATCAGTGGAAGTCTTTCCAATGTCCTCCTCAAATATAGTGAAAAAAGTGTGTGTGTGTGTGTGTGCATGCATGCGTGCCGCGCTAGACACAAAAAGTCTAGAGATAATCCCTTTAATCTGCTCACTTGAGCAGACGGACACACACTGATACACGCTGCATGCGGGTGCTTTCCAGTCCAAACACACACACACACACTCTCTCTCTCTATCGCTCTCTCTCGCTCTTCCTCAGGCATGTGATTCCTCAGAGAAAGCATCTGTTGTGTCCTGTGCGCAAAAGCTTTAACATCAAAGAGCTCTGTTGCCATCAGGCTTTAATGACATGAGCCTTTGTGCATATGCTTGTGTGTGTATCTGTGTGTGTGTGTGGTGCGTCTGTTTCCATGCGTCAAGAAGCCAAACAAACCTCTATCTGTGTGTGTTTCTGATATGAACCTTGTTGTGAGTATCTGTAAGTGTTTCCAGATCCGGCTGTGTGCATCTGATTTTGGGCGTGTGTGTGTGTTTGTGTGTCTCTCTGTGGGAACTCAAACAGGAAGCTCATGCATTATAAAACCTCAGCTGTCCTGTCATTTCCAGTGGCTCATAACCACATTACCGTCTCTGATCATGTTACAATCAATAGGCTGTCAACTGCAATTTTTTAAGTATTTAAACTAATAGGAAATTGGAAATATTATACATTTTCGTTGTCTGAGTATCATACAGCATGAATGTGTCTGAGATGTGTGGTTATTCCAGTCTCTTAAACTGGGCTGTTTTGGTTTTGAAGCGGCTTATTCTCATGCTGTTGACATTGAAAATGATGCATGTGTTTCGGTTAAAGTCGGTGAAAACTAGTGCTGTAGTGGGAGACAAACCTCTCCCGATTCATCTCCAGCAGTAGCAGCCTCCGATCGCACCTCCGTTTCCCTCCTCAGCTGATATTAATAAACATTCTCTATGATAAAAAATGTTTGTAAAAAAAATTTTAATAACACGGTTTTGGCGGTTGTAGAGTTATAATGATGGTGTTCAAATACATAACATTAGACTAACGTTAACCAGCTTATATCTTGATTCAGTATGCTAGTGTTTATTTGAGATACATTGTTTTTTGATTAATTGAGCAGCAGAAAAATATTCTTTATATTAGTCATTAGATTAGTCGACTAATCGATAAAATAATCGCCCAACTTATCGTTTAGTTAATAATCGTTTACCCCAGCCCTAGTGAAAACACTTATCATGAGCTGTGTTTGTGTGTGAGTGAGCACAGTAGCCGGCTAGCCGCGTTTGCATTACATATTTGCGCAAAATGTTTGCAATATTTTCTAAATGTCGATAAAAAACTATTGCAAAATGCCATTGTTTCCATTACCCGATGTTATGAGACTAAAGCGTCAATTTTTCCTCTAGTGATATGTCTATCATAAAATCACGCAATGCGTGTAAATCACCTGTAAATTCGATAAAACTTTCGCTTTGCAGTTTCGCGAAATATTAGGGCTGTCAAACGATTAATCGCGATTAATCGCATCCAAAATATGTGGGTGCACTGTGTATAATTATTTTATATATATATATAGGGCTGGGCGATAAAACGATAACGATAATTATCGCGATATAATTTTCCTCGATAAAACGATATCAAGAGGTCGATAAATGTTCGATAATGTTTATGCGTCAAAAGCGGAACGAAACTCATTTAAACCGCGCGCGCCACACGGAGCATTTATCCGCTCGGCTCAAAGTCCAAATGGCAGAGCATTGAGCGGAGCGCGAGCTCACGCAGACGCGCCTCTGATCGTTTTGCTCACGAGATCCAGTGAAAAGCACTTGAGTTCAGCGAAGAACACAAATGTCAAGTTTAAACCAGTTTAAAGGCAGATGAAACACCGCTGACAAAAGGAGAAACACTGCGTGCAACGATACAGGCAGAATCTGAATTGATACTGAATCCATTTTTTAGCCTACCATGGATTTACTGTAACTTGGTTAGCAGCTAGCCTGGTAATATTGACTGCACCATGAAATGTGGGATATACATATTGATTTGTATATTATTATTAATGTAGACAATGTATTATGACTAATGGAATATAAGTACAGTATTTAATAATGTATTTAACTGTTAGGCTATTGTTTTTCATACAAAAAATACAGAAACCATAAAGTTATGCCATGATAGTGAGGTGCTAAGTTATACAGGCTATATACCTGGTTTTATCTGTGGTTATCATGATCCAAATGCATGATACAATGGTTATACCAATGGTTAATTTGATACCAATGGTTAATTTGAATACAACTCAAACAGTCAGAATATTACTTTTTACCAAATAAAAATGTGCTTGTTACATATGAAAAAACAAAACAAAAACAAAAAAAACAGATGTTACTGTTTTTGTTAATGAACATAAATTTAAAGAGTAGTTTAAAAACACAATTAACACTCTGGTTTATACAACTTTCACTTAGTTGCAAAAATCTGCCTTTAAACTTAAAAAAATAAATATTTGACATATATCGTGATAATTATCGATATCGACTGATATAAAAAAAATTATCGTGATAATTTTTTTGGGCCATATCGCCCAGCCCTATATATATATATATATAAATACACACACATGCTTGTATTATATTTAAGAAAAAAATATTATTTACATATAAAATATTAATATTTATACATAATGTAAATTATATATAAATCTATATTCAGTATATACATGAAAATGTTTCTTAAATATATACATGCATTTGTGTCATATATATACATATATATACATATATATATATATAAAATAATTATAAACAGTGCACCCACATATATTATGTAAACACAAACTTTTATTTTGGATGCGATTAATCGCGATTAATCGTTTGACAGTCCTACTAAATATTTTTCGAATTGCCTGAAAAACTAGGTTTGTTGTTTGTTTCAAAGTCTATAGATGCGTTTTAGGTTAAAATACAATGATAAACATGTGGAATTTAAGTGTGTGTGTGTGGAAGAAGAGTATCCGGTCTTTGTATTGATCAACATATGAGCTTTTCGTCCTCATAACTACTACAAGTACAGGAAGCTGATACAACCATAGATGTTCAGTGTGTGTGTGTGTGTGTGTGTCCATGTTCATTCATCATTCCTCTCTGGATCTTCTCACAGCTGTGTGTTACAGCGCTCGGGTCCAACACACGCTCATTTCCTCATTCTCTCTTTCAGCTTTGGGAATCAGACCCGAAACTTCCGTCTCTTTTACGATGGGAAGCATTTCGTGGGGGAGAAACGCTTCGAGTCGATCCACGACCTGGTGACGGACGGTCTGATCACGCTGTACATCGAGACCAAAGCAGCCGAGTACATATCCAAGATGACCATCAACCCCATCTACGAGCACGTGGGCTACACCACCCTGAACCGCGAGCCGGCGCTGAAGAAAGCGCTGCCCGTCTGCAGAGACATTCCCGACGGGAAAGACACACCAGGAGACGAGCTGGAGGAGAGGGTGAGCTTGCAATTACCCAGCATGCCTCTGTGTGTTTGTCTGTTCTCCTATAGACTATAGTTAACTGTGATGAGTTTTGCCCTCAGATGACCTCAAGTGCCAACCATATGTGCTCCTAGGGTGATGAGTTATAGCATTTATGAATATGAATTCTGGGGGAATTATGATCCCTCAGTGAGACCTTGGTCTTGTGCACCTCACTGCCTCCGAACGTAACTCTTAGTTTGCTTGTATTTTGCTTATATTTTGTAAGATGATACAATTTACACACAAAAAAACACGATTAATCGCGATTAATCGCATCCAAAATTAAGTTTGTGTTTACATAATGTATATGTGTGTATTTTGTATAATTAGTTTGTATATTTAAATACACAAACATGCATGTATATATTTTAAAAATGTGTTATTTATATATGAAATATTTTAAAAGTAATATAAATTTTATATATATATATATATATATATTTTTTTTTAAAATATATATATATATATATATGCAAATATTTTTCAAAAATATACATGTCTGTGTGTGTATTTATATATATACAAAAAAATCATACACAGTACACACACATATACATTATGTAAACACAAACTTTTATTTTGGATGCGATTAAGACCATATATCACATTATATATTCCAAATAAAAGTCCAGATCAGTGAGAAAAGCATATCTTGTAGGAAAATGTTGTGGTTTGTGGTTGTGCTCTGCTCTTTTTGACTTGATTTGTTTTTTTGTTTTTTTAAACTAAACTTGAGCTATATTTTATTATGCTTTTTATTAAGGACAGCATCAATATTTCCTATTAGTCCAACTATAGTCAAGATAATCTCCCTGTTTTATATAACAGTGATCTACATATGATTAATCAATATTAGTTAACTACACTAAAGCTATGTAAGTGGACAATATTATATTTTAGATGTTATATATGCTTAAGGCCTATTTAAACTTTTACTGTTGAAAAGTTTGAGGGCAGGATGATTTATTAATAAATATTATTTAGCAAGGATGCATTCAATTGATCATTTGAAAGTGACAGTATGCACATTTATAATGTTACAAGAGTTTTATATTTTCAAAAAATGCTGGGGTTTTCTATATTCTTTAAAGAATCTCGTAAAAAGGATTACGGTTTCCTCAAAAATATGAAGTAGCACAATCATCGTTTTTGCCATCACAGTAATAAATTAGATTTTTAAATATTTTAAAGGGGGGGTTGACTGTTTTTTTTCTTTGCATGATTGTGTTTATGGGGTGCAATATAACATGTATTCATGGTTTTTCTTTTTTTAAAAGTCTTATTTTTCATAAACTTCACCTTTATCGTCAGCCGCGTTCTCCTCTGTCCCCTGAACGAGCGGTTTACTTCCTGATTCTATGAAAACACTCCCTCAGAAACACGTCGTGGGCTCAGATTGGTTAGTTTGGCCCGGTGTGTTGTGATTGGCTAAACTGTCACTCACGTTGTCCGGAAGGTTAACGCTTATTACCTTTACGGGCGAAATGAGCATGTCATGAGCTCCGCTCCAGATGTATATAATGATGTCAAACTGCAGTATCAGTTTGAGGCAGAATCAGACCGAGAAAGCCGCGATGAAGCGAGTCAAACAGAAACTCACCACACACAGCTCTTACTAAACGTTTCTGAATGATAATTTGCCACATTTTTTGTTTGTTTTACTCAATAGCATCTGACTGGCAACAATAGCAACTGACTGGCTGCTAATGTTATCCTCAAACAGCGTTGACATTAGTTTACGTTCTTGATCAAATCGAAAATAACGTCATAAAGCATATATAAATTAAAAATACGTTTAAAACATTAGTACTTATACAAAATTCAGGTCCATAATGTTTGTACGTGTTTGTCGTAGACACAACATAGCATAGGCTAACTAGTAGTGGCTATAAAGCCAGCGCTGGCCTTTGAAAAAAAAATAAAGCACAAGGGTACGTCTGGAATTATACATGCAAATACATTTAAAACGATTAAGTCTTAGCCTACTTACAGGTTGTGGCCCAACAACTGCTGCCTCTGGTTTTAAAGTCGGATCTGCTTCATGTTTTAGTAACAGTTTCTTGTTGAATCCGGTGTTGAACTCGTGGAGATTCTGGAAGCTGTCTTCCGTAAATGCCCAGCACAGAGAGCTAGATTACGATCGTCATTTTCAGGAATATAATCAAACATAAATTGAAGAGTTTGGTTCCAAAATGCGATTTTTAAAAAAAATGAGTAACTGCAAAAATCGGACTTTTCAATACCGACCAGATACAAAACAATGTTTAATTTGACGTAAAATGCGATATCCGCCGTGTTATTATGTAATGTTTTCTCCCTTTCTTTCCAAACCGCGACAAACACCAGTCTCCCTTTTCCGCAAAATGCAACATATCCGCTTAACCGATCACAACGCACCATTCACGCAATGTAAACAGTAACGGAAATGCCGGCTGTTGCTTGTTCTCACGCGACAGCATCAAACTTCTGTCACGCTGGCACACTGACCCCAGGGATCTTTTGAAAAACTTTCAGTTGTTTTATTCAAAGTCAACGAAAACCGAGCAGGACCGAGCCATTTTACAGATGATCGCCGTCAAAAAAAGCTCAGCGGCGACATCCCAAGGTTGACAACAGCGATATGCAGAAGTAACGTTAGATCATGCTTAATAAATCATAATTCATGATGATGTGCTCATCTTAGGTAATGTTTTAATTAAGGTGTTGTTCATCCATGAAGTCATGACTGAAAAACGTTGAACTGTTAAAAAAAACGTTGTTAGTTCCTGATGATATTAATGAATGAATGAATGCATAATTCATGCATGATTCATTTTATCCGTGAATTCATGATAATTCATAACCTGTACCCTTAAAGTGTTACAGAATATTGTTATATTAAAGCAATGGATTTATAGGATTACACAAGAAATTCAATGTGTATAAAAGTTTTTTGATTAATTGCATTTTGAAAAAAATAAGTTAATGGATTTATTGCATTTTGGGGAAAAAATAATCTGTTTTTATAATAAATCTTTGAAAATCAAAACATGGATTTAATTTTTTATTGATATTATAACCTACAAATGCTATGTGAAAATTTGAAACTGAAAATAGTGTTTTTCATCTTCCCATTTTCTTGCTAAAGAAAACACAGTTTTACTCAAATTCGTCAAAATGGATTTATAGCGTTTTGGAACCAAACTCTTAAATTGTATCCATTGTTGACGAAGTACAGCGTCCATGGGGGCGTCCAATGCTTTCATCGCTTGTTTCTGCTTCGCCTGTTTTGATCAGGAGATTCTGTATCATTGAGAACACTCTGTCAATGGCGGGGAAAGAGTTAAAAGTGAAAAGTTGCTGCCTAAATAAACTAAATGTAATATCTGTTGCACTGTATTACACTTCTGGGTTCATTGGTGAATCTATTTTTATTCAAGTTCTGATGAAAAATTAGCCATCCGCATTAATTTAGCCATAAAATAAATAAACACGAGGTTAATAGCATCATTTTTGTTGCTTGTCTGGGAATCTATGATCCTGAAATATTTCATTTTTAGGGAATTAAAAGGAAACAAGCCAGTGATTGTGTATTATGTAGAGGATATTTACCTTGTGTAACTTTTGATATTTGGTGTAGTTAATGTCATCAACTTGAAGAGTGTTTGCTGTACTCAGATTGTTGTCATGGCGACAGTGTCCATGTAAAAGACAGAATGGCCAAAAGCAAAGTTATATCATTAAAAAAAAAATCCGTACTTAAAGGAGAACTTGCGCTTCCAGTTTGGGAACAATCACGAATCTTTCTGAAATATGTGTGTGTGAATTGTCCTGCTGTACAGATGTGATTGATGTTGAGTTAATGAGCAGCTGACAGATGCACACAGTCAATGTATCTCCACATTAATTCATGCATGTAATCAGATAATCAGTGCTGATTTAAACGTGCAGTAATTACTCCTCGCCGAGGCTCAATCTGTTCACAAACGATGGCTGGAAAAGGCATTTTCAAGGGTATAAATATTGTGATGAAATTGAAATATGATTGTTTTCTGAATGTCCCTGCGCAGTGTGTTTCGTGGCTCTGTCTGCTCAGTGTAAGCACATCCAGAGCCGGAAGGAGACACACACATCTGCAGCAGATCTAATATCAGGAGTGTGTTGCAGTGACACACACTTGAGATCGTGTTCAGCATTAACACACTGTCTTTGGTGATAATACGTCAGCTCAGTTCATCTGTTTGGATCTTTACTGAATCCTATTTTTACCCACAAGTGTTGTCGTTCATAATAGAGTAATCGTAAGCTGAAACCGTTATCAGAGTATCACCTGATGTCCCGCTTCCTCATGGGGGCCTGTGGCGGTTCAGGCCGGAGAGACGGTGTGTCTGGCTTGCTTTAGGACTTTAAGAGTGTGTATCGTGCACTTATGTAAGATGGGGTTATTCTGTTGGATACACTTTCATACTTTGCAATTTTTCTATTAGGGCTGGGTAATTGCACAATTCGATTCGATTTTGATTCACAAGCTTGCAATTCGATTCGATTCAATATCGATTATTTTGGATATCAGTTACAAAAAATGGCAATTTTTCTCAAGGGAATCAAATCTCTTAACTAATGCTGTAAACTATGGGAGTCTAGTTGTAGCCTACTAGTCTTCATTAGCCTAATGAAGGTAATAATAAACTCTTTTGTAGCTATACAAACACTTAAATTACACTTTTACTTATTTTTATATATGAAATATAATTGGTGGCTGTCTTAACTTGCCAGATTTATTCAAATATGCATTAAATATTGAAGAACATTAAGATTATAATGCATATGTAATATGGTGTATATATTTAGCAAAATGCTCCTCTCTGGAGTTATTTTTTCTATCTGACTAACGAGTTTATGTGGGTTTTCTGAGGTAAATATGACGATACATGACTTTGATTACAAGCTGTTTAACTGACGTCTTTCCACGGTTGAAACGCTGATTGAGTGAATCAATGTGACATGATATGGATTCGATAAGTTGTACTCGATCTTTTAACACACTTTCAGATGCTCATTCATGTTTATTTAGCGCTGTGTCTGGTTTTATTAACCCGGAAGAGAGATCAGCGCTGCTGCTTCTCTTCAGCTCCGCCAGAGCGATCTCACGCCACAGCGCCAAAACGTCATTTATGTTTTTGAATTTATAAAGAAAATGGACGTAATTTGAAAATTGAGAATCGTTTCATATCAATAGTAACAAAGGACAAAAGATTATTGAGATATTTTTAGATGCGCGCAGCCGCGATTCAACGTTCCATTCATTCAAATGACACAGGATGACTAATCGATTGAAATTTAATAATCGATATCGGTTTGTAAAAATGAGAATCGATCAATATCGAGAAATCAATATTTATTACCCAGCCCTATTTTCTATCCATTCATTGCTGTCTTTGCTAGTCGTTATCAGTTTTGAACTGTAACTGCTGTGGTTGAAGCAGTCATTGCATACATGTTTTTTTATCCCTCTTTTACATCTGACTCTTAATTACCTTGATATATATATATATATATATATATTTATTTATTTATTTATTTAGTTCAGTTGTTATTTCTCATTTATGGATTGTTCGGTTTGCGTTATTCCCCTGCATGTTCATTCTGAGTTTTTGGATTATTAATAATGCCTGTTTTGTTTTGGAAACTCGGTCTTCGTTCCTGCTGACCACATTATTATAACACTTTAACTATTAACTATAAGTATTTGAGCAACTCAAAATCACCACACGGGAAAGTACAAGGATATTTTAATCGCTCAGTTTCTAGAGAGTAATAGTTCTAATAGTAGCTGAACAAGGATGAAACCCTCTAGTGTTAGCGCGCACTGTCACATAGTGAAGATCTGTGAGTGAATCTGTTCTCTCATTGGTCAGAGGACACGCGTTTCTGTTCCTCATTGTGGCTTTATCTGTAGCTGCCATTACACACACTTATATAGTGGCTACATTCAGCTACAAATATAATATTTATCAGTTAGACTGGGAATCAAGGCCTTCTTGTATTGTCTGTTTCAGTGAAGAGCAGTCCGACAGCATTTTCAGCTGTGCTCACCCACAGAAACACACACTGCTGTTTTTATATAACATTATGACACAGATTGGGTCAGTTAGGTCAGATTGCTTTCCCAGGACAAGCAAACCCCTCCAGAATTAGTTTTCAAAGGGGCTGAGTCCTCCTCGGTCAGGTTTTTATTTTTTATTATTATGCGCATCCGAGAGCGATTGCCCTGTTATGCCCAAAAACTGAACTAAGTGCCAGATTATGAAAAAAAAAAACGCCCTAAATGAGTCTGGTGTGAAAATGCCCTTGTTCTTTTGACATTGTGAAGTCCAATTTGCTTCATTAAGGACAAAAGATGGAAATGGGAAATGTCTACTTTAATAAACCTTGATGCTCTTGAGTTCTTGTAACATGTTTACCTCAGCCAAGGCAGACAAAGCCATCGCTGTTCATTCTGATTGGCTGAGAATATTTGGATTAACCAATCAGCTGCTTTGTTTTTGTTTGGCAGTGGAGCAATCACAGATTGGCTGAGTATATTTGGATTAACCAATCAGCTGCTTTTGTTTGGCAGTGGAACGGTCACTGATTGGCTGAGAATATTTGGATTAACCAATCAGCTGCTTTGTTTTTTTTGGCAGTGGATGGTCACAGTGAAAAGAGAGAGAGAGAGAGAGAGAGAGACTGCCTCTGTTTAACGGATAATAAGACTGGGATAATGGGACGAGGCTGAGAGCTGATCGGTTTATTTGACGGTTACTTACGGTTGTGTATCTCTATTCACCCTATTAGCCCTGTTAAAAGATTATCACATGGTTAAAAACAGAAACACACACCTCTGTGGCCCAGTTCATCAACTTTGGCCTCAAAAGGTACCGTAGTGGCTAAACGTCATGTTGTTTTTTTATGGCTCTACAAGCTCGATTAAACCATTAAATAGTGAGAAAAATAATTTAGATTTTTAATTATTTTGAAAACACTAACCTTGGTTCGGGTATTTATCTGACACAATTGTTTCGCAAACTATAGCAGGTTTGCAATAAAATGCATAGTACGGGAAAAAGCATATGCTGACAACAACATAATCAGTTATTAATATTTCATTGGTTCTCTCTTTTTTGTGCATGTGTTCATAAGTTCTTTGTGTGAGAGTCGGACCAAAATATGCCAAATGTGCCATGTTTCATTGCGTTTCATCACAGATAAAACAATCGACTCAAAGGCAAGATCTTTAACACTTTTATTAAAAATATTTGAATAAAGGGTGAAGATGTATGGATCATGTATGGACACTTCTGTATGGACACTTAAGTTAAATATAATATTTTGATTAAGATGAACAAACTGGCATCTGTGTTGACCTGCTGTTAAGATATATATATATATATATATATATATATATATATATATAATTATATATATATAGTTTATATAAGTTTTTTATATTTTTATTATAATATATTCAATATATATATATATATATATATATATATATATATATATCTTTTTTTTATAAGTTTCACTGCTAGAGATCGCTTAATCAAAACAACAATAAAGACGTACAGCAACTTAATGACGCAACGTCTGTGTCATTGCTTAAAATCGCAGATCTTTCTGGATTTAAAACATTGTCGGAAATATTTAGGATATTAGGGATGTGCAACGATTGATCACATCCAAAATAAAATGTTGTGTTTACATAATATATGTGTGTGTGCTGCGTGTAATTATTTTACGTAAATAAATACGAACACGTTCATTAATACATTTAAGGAAAATGTGTTATTATTTATATGCAATATTCATTTATATATAATATAAATTATATATAAATATGTACGGTACATACATGCAAATATTTCTCAAATATGTACATTACATTCTATTAACCTTCTATTAATTCCTTTAAGAATAGGCTGGATGCATTTTGCCTGTCAAAAGATCTTATGTATAATTCTACAGTTTGCCGGTGACTAATGTAAATAATTTTATGCAATTTATTTAGGATGTTAGGAAAACTCAATTTATGAAATTAATGTGTTTTTTTTATAAAATCAAAATGTGAATTTTTGTATATATATATATATATATATATATATATATGAAGAGTTCAGATGCAAAAGCCTCTAAGTGCCATTTGAAATTTTCTTCTAAAATGATCATTTTTATCAAGCTTCTATATTTAAGTTCAGTAATTTCACTTAAATGGCAATGAAGATTACCTATTAATTGTCATTTAAGTGAAATTACTGAACTTAAATATACAAACTCGATAAAAATGATCATTTTAGAAGAAAATTTCAAACGGCATTTAGAGGCTTTTGCATCTGAACTATACACACACATCTAGTTGTATCTTTTAGAGTCTGGAATAGAGGATTGTATAATCCCGTATCAGAAATCGTTTCAATAAATCTTCAATAAATGTACATGTATGTATTAATTAACAAAATAATTATACACAGAACACACATCATTTTATTTTGGTTGCGATTAATCGTTGCACAGCACTAATATAAGTACACAAGTCCACTAAATATATAACATTGTTCTAGTGATTTTTGGATATTTTAATGTAAAAAAAAAAACAAACTTACATATTGTACCTTTAATGTGTTTTAATCATCTGTTGTTTTTGAGATTTTAGTTTTTTTAGTCAATGTATAAAGACAGTTCTAGATTTGTATTTATTTACCTCCATGGATCGACTACTGTAACTAGCAGGATGACGTGCTATATTGCGCACAATTACTTGGTGGTCTGATATTGTGTGTGTGTGTGTGTGTGTGTGCGTCAGTATTCCTCCATGATGATAATTGTCTGGTGTAACTGCTGCAGCGAGAGCCACAGGGCTCATTAGATCAAACAAAACCAGTCTGACATTTGTGGAACACACTGGATAGGACAGATCTAACTCCAGTGTGTGTGTGTCAATGGAATATCCCCACTGTGACAGAGAATCGTCACAGCCATGCACTTTAGTCATTGTTGTGTTGATGTCACATCTTACACTTTCTATGAAATTGTCCTTCATAACATTTATCATACACTTGTAATTATTCTGTTTGATTTATTATTCTTTACTCCTCTTCATTGCGCACACCAGTAAATATTGCTGCGGAAATTGTACAATTTTCCATTGCGCGTTTATGACTCCTGAATGAGTGTTTGTTTAGATATCCTCTGGAACACAGATCGCTGAAGAGGACTCTGGTGTAGGGCTTGTGTGTGTCTTCAGTTCTTCAGATGAATCATTTCCCGAAGGCGAACTGGTTGACTGATTCAGATATTTCCAGAAATCTGTGTGTGGATGTCCAACACTGCTCGTCCAGGCAGCAAACATGCACACGACACACTCGACGCGTTCCCTATAGATGGAGCCTCGGATGTTAAAATAGCGTGTGATAGTTATTCATCTGTTGTATCTGCCAGAAACCGTGTCAATCTTCCCAAAATCTTTTGGACTGAAGGGGACGGTTTCTTTCTCGTCGTTTATGTCTCACACTTTTCAGGTGACATCTCACAATTCTGCCTTTTTTCTCTGAATTTATAGCTCATTTCTATTTGAATGTTTAAACTCTTTAAAGGAGTAGTTCACTTTAAAAAAAAAAGCTTTTGCTGATAATTTCCTCACCCCCATGTCATCCAAGATGTCCATGTCTTTCTTTCTTCAGTCGAAAAGAAATGAAGGTTTTTGATGAAAACATTCCATTTTTCTCCATATAATGGTACTTGAACGAAGTAAATATACATTAATGAGCACATATATTTTTGAAAGAACTAAGTGTTTTTAGCTAAGAATAAACTAAAAGAGTTACACAGTGTAGCTTTAAACTGCTTTGTATCTCAAATAATACGTATTTGTAACACTTTACAATAAGGTTTATTAGTTAACATTAGTTGTTGCATTAACTAGCATGAACTATGAGCAATAGGCCTACATGTGTTACAGCATTTCTTAATCTTTGTTAATAAAAATATAGCTGTTCATTGTTTGTTCATTAACTAATGTTAAAAAACACAATCTTTGATTTTAATAACGTATTAGTAAATGTTGAAATTAATATTGACTAAATGTTGTAGAAGTTTTGTTCATTCTTAGTTCATGTTAGCCAAACTAATAAACCTTATTGTAAAGTGTTACTACATATTTAATAGTACGTTCACATGGAATAACTCTTGATAGTTCAGCGATTGAGTGTTTTTACCCACTGTGACACGTTTTATTGTTCATTTCGTCATGTGTTTTTATAGGAAGTGTTTAATGCATCTGGGTCCTTTTATGTATGTGCTTTATGAAAAATTATACCATTCACATATCCTTCGAATACCTCAAGTGAAAGGTTTGTTTGATGTTCAGAGATTATGAGTAATAGTACGATGTAATATGAAGCGTCTCTGAGATGAAATGGTTGGATCTCATTGGTTTTTTTTTTTGCATGTGCGTGGTAAACCTTGCCTCCCAGTTCCGGTGTGTGTGATCATTCATCATATATGGTTCTCCGAGTGTGTTATCGCCTGCGCTGTGATTATGCATCACTCCATCCTTATGTAACGTTATATAACATCACCACCCACATCACTGCAGTGCCGAGACTTTCTCAAACTTCACTGTGTGTTTCAGGGCACTGATGAAATGAAGCCGTTTCAGTGATCGAGTGAAATCATATATGTGTGTGTGAGTGAAGATAGAGGGATGAACAGGAAATGAGGTTATGAGCTGAGGGTTATTATGCAAACTCAACAGCACATTTAACATTTTACATAACCAGAACATTTTCATTTGTTTTTTCTAGGTCTGTCAAACGATTAATCGCGATTAATCGCATCCAAAATAAAAGTTTGTGTTTACATAATATATGTGGGTGCACTGTGTATAATTATTTTATATATGTAAATACACACACATGCTTGTATATATTTAAGAAATATTTTCAAGTATATACTGTATATAGATTTATATATAATTTATATTATATATAAATATAAATATTTTATATGTATAAATATTTTTTCTTAAATATACATGCATTTGTGTGTATTTATATATATATATATATATATATATATACAAATTAATTATGCACTGTGCACCCACATATATTATGTAAACACAAACTTTTATTTTGGATACAATTAATCGCGATTAATCGTTTGACAGCCCTAGTTTTTTTTCTGTTTTTTTTTTTGTGTGGTTTGTTAAAATGAGGCTTGTGTTTATAAGAAGTGGGTGATTTCATGGCGATGCAAATTTTTCGAGCTTTTTTGAAATGAAAGAGTTTGTTGGTCTAAAAATCGCTCTAATTTTCATAACTTAAAACTTTCCTACGCCCCATGATGCTTTGCGCGAATAATGGGCGTAACTTCCGTTAAGCTGTACACAATCAGTGAAAGGCTCGCTCTATAAACGCAATACGCTAAAAGTGTCACAATGAGATGACATTAATTGACTCACACTTCAACCATTGAGCATTAAAATGAAATGTAAAAGTGTAAACGAATCAACATGGTACTTTAAACAGACCAAAAGTAGCCCCATAAGCGCAAGTCTTTGGTTAAATATCACTGTAGTAGGCTAATATATATGTGTATTGTATAACAAGCCTAATCAAAAATGTTAATTAAAGGGATAGTTCACTTTGAAATTAATTTTTGGTATGTTTTAGCTTACCTCAAGGGCATCCAAGATGTAGGTGTCTTTGTTTCCACAGTATTTTCAATTTTGATATTTGTAGGTCAAACCGTTCTTGTCCTTCAGTCATATAATGGAGGTCTATGGTCACCACCTCAAAGAGCATGCACAGAGAAGTCCAAATTAAACATGATTTAATGACTCGTAAATGTATGATGGCCTAAGACACGAAACGAGCGGTTTGTGTGAGAAAACCAACAGTATTTATATCGTTTTTACCTCTTGTAATCACTCAATCAATCAAAACATAATAACAATGTTCGTTTCTTAGTGGAAAAACATCCACGTTTGGTCGAGTTGATCAATAGTATTACTGATTGGTTGGTTAATTTGAATATCCCCATATCCCCATATAATATGTATATTACAACATATTTTAAAGTTTCATTTAATAAACATTTTTGTTACAATAAAGTGATTTAGATCTTGATATCAATGTAAAATGTGGGTCCTGAAGCACAACCACTATTGATTTAAATTATTTTACGACTTGAGTAATCAATCAATTTCACTGAATAATTCATGTGAGTGCTTTAGCAAAGAGGTGCGCTTGAAATCACTGCTTTTAAATCATCTGTAATGCCCACGTGTGACACTGTAATTGTGATTTTATTTTTATTTTATGGCAACAACACATTACTAACTAACTCAACCAGGCCCCATTATTTAAATGAAGAACATGGTGACGTTCAACACTACATGGAGAGGCGTTTCAGGAGTTCAGAAACACGGACACTGATATGAAGAAAAACTCCCTTTGTAAGTTTGTGGAGCTTTTTTTCATGCTCTAACAGCAACATCACACACTAAAGAAAGCTGAACATGTACAAAAGCATAATAGGACCCTTCAATTAAAAACCTGTGATAATGCTGCAACATATGATGTGTCCAAATCTCTCTCTCTCTCTCAAATTCAAATCTGAAAATGATCTTTATTGTATCAATGTGTTGCCAAAGCATTTCTAAAACAAAAGATTACTGCAAATCATCATACATGTACATAATATACATATATAATTAACCTTCAAATTGGTCTTCATTTCCTGTTTACACCCTTGGCTTCTGGGTCTATACAATCCCAACAATTGATTGAGTAATTGTACAAAAAAATATACATTTTTAATCATACAAATAATATATCTTTTTTTTTGTTTACTTCTCATCTGTTCATTAAAGCTACACTGTGTAACTCTTTTAGCTAAAAACACTTAGTTCTTTCAAAAATATATGTGCTCATTAATGTATATTTACTTTGTTCAAGTAATTAAGTATTCTCATAAGTGTATAATACGCCATTGAAAATACATACGGGTAAGGGGTTCGCCATGTTGCCCCTCCATCTTGAAAGTACATTAGCCAAAGAGGGACATACCCGTTAATTCAAGCTTCGCCTTTCACGTTTACGTTTGAGTTAACACTCATGGACGAGGTCGAACTGGAAGCCATGTTAATCTTGGACTACATTGGCCACCGTAGGAGTTAAAACGAAATTGGAATTGCGAGGAACAGAAACTGATATTCACTGGATGGTCATATACCTTTTCACCACTAGATGGGGGTAAAAATCACACAGTGTAGCTTTAATCCTGTGTTTTCGGTGATATAAAGTACTTTTGTATCCATATACCACACAATTCCTCAACTACACCATTAGCTTTAGCATTAGCATATGAAATATATTTTTTTTATGATACATTGCATTTATGCTCTAGTACTAGGCCTTCATTTCTGTGTAAAAATTTTCAGATTTATGCCAGAGTTTTATTTATTTTATTTTTTTGACACATGAAGAAAATATATTTCATTTTTTCACATTTCCTGTTCATTTCAATGTGGGCTCATATTGACCCTGAAGACTAGAAGTGTAAACATTTTTTTTTTTTTACATACCTTCAGAACAACTGAATCAAACCCAGTTTTTGTGTGTGTGAGAGAGAGTGTGTGTGTGTGTGAGTGCATCACTAATTAGTCGTTGACTCTCTTTTTGTGACGAGCATCAATGTATCTTGCCGTTAGTATGATAGATGCAATCTCTTTTTTCACCTAATCGATTTTGAAATTGTGTTGTTTTGTTTAAAGGGGGGGTTGGCTGCTTTTTTTTCTTTGCATGATTGTGTTTATGGGGTGCAATATAACATGTATTCATGGTTTTTCTTTTTAAAAAAGTCTTATTTTTCATAAACTTCACCTTTATCGTCAGCCGCGCTCTCCTCTGTCCCCTGAACGAGCGGTTTACTTCCTGATTCTATGAAAACACTCCCTCAGAAACACGTCGTGGGCTCAGATTGGTTCGTTTGGGCGGGTGTGTTGTGATTGGCTAAACTGTCGCTCACGTTGTCCGGAAGGTTAATGCCCATTACCTTTACGGGCGGAACATGTATGTCATGAGCTCCACTCCAGATGTAAATAATGATGTCAAACTGCAGTATCAGTTTGAGACAGAATCAGACCGAGAAAGCCGCGATGAAGAGAGTCAAACAGAACCACACCACACACGGCTCTTACTAAACGTTTCTGAATGATAATTTGCTACATTTTTTAACTTTATACACGTTTATTTTACACAATAGCATCTGACTGGCTCCTAATGTTAAGCACAAACAGCGGTGGCAAGTTTACGTTCTTGATCAAATCGAAAATAACGTCATAAAGCATATATACATGAAAAATACGTTTAAAACATTAGTACTTATACAAAATTCAGGTCCATAATGTTTGTACCCGTTTGTCGTAGACACAAAATAGCATAGGCTGACTAGTAGTGGCTATAAAGCCAGCGCTGGCCTTTGAAAAAAATAAAACACAGGCTAACGTTACGTCTGGAATTATACATGCAAATACATTTAAAATTATGAAGTCTTAGCCTACTTACAGGTTGTGGTCCAACAACTGCTGCCTCTGGTTTTAAAGTCGGATCTGCTTCATGTTTTAGTAACAGTTTCTTGTTGAATCCGGTGTTGAACTCGTGGAGATTCTGGAAGCTGTCTTCCGTAAAATGCGCAGCACAGAGAGCTAGATTACGATCGTCACTTTCAGGAATATAATCAAACATAAATTGTATCCATTGTTGATGAAGTATAGCGTCCATGGGAAGCTTGAAACACAGAAGACCTGACAGCTGCGTGAACACAACACACTCGACGTGCTGCTGAAATATGCACATGCCCTTTCCTGCATATTCCGAGGGAGTGTTTGATGCAAATGTGCGGGTTAGTGACGTACCATAACCCGTTGTAGTCCCAATCGAGTCGTTTTTGTAGGCGTTTACACTTCCTGGTTTTTAAAAGACGATATCTCTGCTTACATTGAACTTTCACCGCTGCAACTTTGCAGATACTGGTCATGCACCATCAACAACATTACACACTATTTAAAATCAACCCCCCCCCCTTAATTGCATGAAATTAGGGCAAAGTATTTCACATTATATGTGTAAAATGTCCCTCTGATGTCCTCATAGTTTGGACGGCTGGTGAGGAAGTGTTGCTCTGTCTCCACTTCTCCCTGCTCACAGTACAGGGCAGATCTCTCTCTCTCTCTGTCCATCATCATCATCATCATCATCATCGTCATCATCATCAGACTGAATGAGGGATCCCACAGACAGATGGATTTTCACTGGTGTGGTTTTGGGAGAAGAAAGGAAATGGCCTTGAATTATCCATTCTTCTCCTCCGCCCATTTATGACCACCGTTTGGAAAAATCAATCTAGTCAATTAGAGATCAGACGGATCAGTTCCTGCCAACACACACGTTCTGGGACTGCGCTCCTCGTGTGAAATGGCATATGAACACACCTGGTACAATCGTGTGTGTGTGTGTGTGTGTGACGGGTCCTTCAGGTCTGCGCAGAGATGAGCGTTTCATCTGATCTCCAGCGGTTTCGTGTTCTCCGTCTCCGCTTGGCTTATTGATCTGGAAGCCAGAGGCGGGAGGTCTCTCTACGTTTGGGCACTTTACTCTCTGTGCTGGAGAGAATCGAGTCCTCTATTGATCAAAGAGACGAGTGTGTGTGTGTTGGCGTGTCAGGATCCAACATACTGCTCTGAGAAGAGAATCCGGCTGAGATAAGAGAGGACGATTGAGGACGAGTCTATTCGGTATAATTAAAATTCGGTTCAAACTACACATTAAAGAGTTGAGATTTGAAGAGCTCCACACATGGTTAATTAATACAAAAATAGATTTCTACGTTTTATTAAAGGGATACTCGAATTTTTGGGAAATAGGCTCATTTGACAACTCCCTCAGGGTTAAACTGTTGAGTTTTACCGTTTCCAAATCCATTCAGACGATTTTCTGATATTTAGGCCGTGTGTCCACTAAAGCGTTTTCATCCAGCTGAAAACGCTACACGCTCTGCAGAAGACGCCGTGCTTTGGGCGCTTGAGAGCGTTTTGGCAGCGCAGCGTTTTTTCCGTTGAGGCGTTTCGTTGCTATGATACAGAATATCCGCAGCAGTTTAAACATTGTGACTGTTGGTGGGTGTGGTTTAGTCCCGCCCCTCCTCCACTGTGATTGGACGGCTGGGCAAGAACTGACAGTGATGAGCGCTGCGTTTTTTCCAAAGTTGAACATTTTTCAACTCTCGGCGACCAGTAAAAAACGCCGGGCGCTCGGCTCTTCAGCGTGAAAAAAACGCTCAGCGCCTCGTCACGCTCATGGCGTTTAAAAAACGCGGCGTTCCCATTGGAAACAATTGAAAACATACGCCAGGCGCGTGGAAAAACGCTTTGGTGGACACACGGCCTTAGAGGAATATCTGTAACCAGACAGCTTCTGGTCTCATTAGCCATGTGTCCATCGACACGTTTTTATCCGAATTAAGCGATATCGAATGAAAAATGCCTTATGGAAACAGTAAAATTCGATGAAATTTCATGAAAATCGACTCAAATGAAATGCGTTCGGTCTCATCGGATTTTATCTTGATCGATATACGGCTAATGCGATAAAAGCTGATGGAAACGTTATTTGACGAATAAATAATGAATTGCGATTAAGTTTTAGGCCCTTTAATGGTTGCAACACGCCAGAAGACGAGTTCATTTCTGGAATACTCGTTTTTAAATCAATAAACTCGTTTTTAAGTCAATATTTTGAGTCAAATTATTGATTTATTGATTTATTTGGTTGATTTATATGTAATAAGCAGGATAATATATAGCGAGGCGTTTTTATAGCGAGTACAACCCCTTCAACAACCGCCTCGCATACATTATCCCATTCATATGTCGCTATCAGCTGGCACGTAAGCATTATTAGGCTTCAACTTGTGAAATATTGATCATTTGTTGGTAGATGGCGTGATCCGTTTTGTCTAACAAAACTTTGTTCGCAAAAGTTTGCTTGAATGTTGTTCGATTCAGTGCGAAAATGAATGGAAACACCTTAAAATGTCTCAAATCAATTCGATACGCCAATTTGATCGCAAAACAGCACGTGACGTCATTACGTACAGTTTTTTATTCGCTTTAAAGCCGTTTGATGGAAACACACTTTCACCAGCTTTGTCCGCACAAGTTTTTTTAACCGAACTTCAGATAATTCGATTGACAAGTGGATGGAAACATGGCTATTGACTTCCATAGTTGGAAAAAAAATATACTATGGAAGTCAATGAGACCAGAAACTGTCTGGTTACAGATATTACTCTAAATACGTTAAAAAATAAATAGAAATTCGAAATAAATAAAAAAATAAATATTTGAAATGTTAAAACCCAACTGTTTAACTCTAAAAAAACTGTTTAATTGTTTAACTGTTTAACTTAAAAAAAAAAAAAGTGGAGTATGCCTTTAAAAGCGGGAATGGTGCTTGCCCATGCAAACTATATATAAAAAAAATGAAGCTCAGAAACGCACCGAGGTCTTTCAAAACTTCCGCCGATTCATCATCCTGGCTGATATATCGGTGTATCACTAGTGTACAGAATAATAATAGTAGCACATAAACCGAGACTATCTCACACACTCTTCTCGGGAACGACCCAGAGTCGTCTGGCTGATGCGGTCGCTGTGATTTATTATTGGAGAAGTGTGTCCGTGTGTGATTGAGACGAAACACTCGCGCTCGTTTGTAAAGCAGGAAGTTGATTTAGTTACACACAGTAAACCTGATGTATCCAGTGTCCAATAAGGACATTCACTCCACTCGAATTGGGTTTAAATGTTATTCTGTTTTATGGGAAATCCATTTCATTGAACAATAAATATGACATGAAATATTGATTTGAACTACAGCCAGACCAATATATCGGCAGGCTGATATTATCGGCCGATATTTGGCATTTTCCAAACTATCGGTATCGGCAGTTATAATGGCCGATAAATTAATATTTAAAAAATAAAATAAAAACGGACGAAACATGCTTTAATGATCTCTCCTTGGCCTGTTATATTGAAAATGTATGTTTACAATTTGCAGTATGATGTTATCTATTGCTAAATTATGGCTCATCATAGACTAGCTAACCACAAAGCTAGCTAACGCCACTATCATCAGTGGAAGACCGCTAACGTTAACATTAATGAGCTTGGAAACCACAATGAACTTTTTCTGCCTAAATAAAGTAATGATTACTGTATTTATAACTAGCATATCTCTAGTTACAGTCCCTGCATTGTAAAATGTAAGTTATACTCGCGAGGAGTGAACATTTAGACATAGAGAAAAAGCATCAAACGTATCTTGTGCAGAAAAGTTCGCTTTTCTTTTACACGT
This sequence comes from Cyprinella venusta, assembly GCA_038021265.1. Classification (NCBI taxonomy): domain Eukaryota; kingdom Metazoa; phylum Chordata; class Actinopteri; order Cypriniformes; family Leuciscidae; genus Cyprinella; species Cyprinella venusta. Next base: position 2,789,891 of record CM075867.1, on the reverse strand, counting down.
GTGTGAAATCCAACAATATTTAATAGAAAAAAATATCGGCCGATATAATATTTTAAAACCCCAAAATATTTGTATCGGTATCGGCCTTCAAAATCCTTTATCGGTCGGGCTCTAATATAAATATAAATATTTTTATATAAATATATAAATATTTTCTTAAATATACATGCATGTGTGTGTATTTATATATATAAAATAATTACACACAGTGCCCCCACATATATTATGTAAACACAAACTTTTATTTTGGATGCGATAAATCACAATTAATCTTTTCACAGCCCTATATATATATATATATATAGTAGATATTGTATATATAGTATAATGTCATATATATGTCAACTACTATATATATATATATATATATATAGTAAATAATAAAACATATATCATATTTTTATGATTAATGATTAACGGTTGATCATTTGAAAATGAATAATAGACATCTATAAATATTAGTAATGCAATTTTAGTTATAACACATTAATATTTTTTTTCATTAATATTTATTTTTTTCTGAAATGCATATATTTTTGGTTTCACAGTGAAATATTTTAACAGTATCTTTATTTAGCACACTAATTATTATTATTATTCTTTTATATTGACGTATAACCACGACCATTTTGCTCCTGTACAAACAATCACAGCAAACCTGGAATTTTTTGAAAGATTTTTTTTTTTTTTGTATCGCAATTGGATTTCTGTTTTTGCCCGAATGGTGCATCTCAAGCACACAGTGTGGGTTGTGTTTATGGTATATTCGTGTGCTTTTATTAGAGGAGAATGAGCTCAGAGCTCATCCGTGACTCATTCACCTCTCATTACAGTCCCACTCCTTCTCTATCTCTCTCTCTCAGCCCACTCATGCGGTGGATTGGGGGGTTGGTTGCTGTAAGGTGGGGTGAGCTCACGGATAAAGCTCTGCTGGGATTGGCTGATTTGAGCTGTGTAATTCAGTGTTTGGCTCCTCCCTCTCTCTCTCTTTGAGGCAGCGCTCCAGTGAGGATATCTTCAGTTCGCAGGCAGGACAGGATTAACTCAACAACTCATCTCATCTGCATATAGATGCCCAGGGAGAAGCTCTCTCTCTCACACACACACACACACACTCAGGGCTTCATACATCCGTTGAAGGGACTCTATTTGGACTAATTGGATGCTCATGTTGGTGATTGAATAGATTTTTTCGGCATCAGATGTCCGGCAGAAGATGTAGTAGAGTCTGTTAGAAGACCTCGGAGTTGCGCAGAGTTCATTCGGTCGGGGTGTTTGGCGCGAGATGCCGTCCCGCGAGTCCTACGTGGTCCGTAAGCAGGACAAGTCGCTGGTGCACAAGGCCAAGGCCGAGGGAAAGGAGCAGGGCATGGTGGCGGCGGCTCTGGGGATGAAGATGAGTCCTCAGAAACCTCCCGCCACTCTCTGGCAACCTCTCAAACTGTTTGCTTATTCGCAGCTCACGTCGCTGGTCCGGCGAGCCACGCTGAAGGAGAGCGAGCGCGCGCCCAAGTATGAGAAAGTCCACAACTTCAAGGTAAGGTCCTGCTGCGGCTCACTGGGCCGTTTTACTAGAAATTATGATGGAATGAAAAAAGTTAAGTAAAATGGAATTTAAAGCTTATTTTTGGTACTTGATTGGATTTTTTTTTCTTGTTTTATGCATAAAGCTCACTTCTTTGAGTATGATTTGTGCTTAAAACAAGAGCTATTTGCTAATTGGATGAGAATATTTTTTAAATGGAAATGTTTTTTTGGTATATTAACAGTAAATAATATTTGGTAATAATATTATTTGTTGTGTATCAACATTGGTTTGTATTCCATTAAAATGCTCCATTCTTTTCTGTGATTCATTGAAATATTTTGTAAATGTTATGTTGTTGTGACATTTTTATATATATATTAGGGCTGTGCAAAAATTAATTGCGATTAATCGCATCCAAAATAAAAGTCTGTGTTTACATAATATATTTGTGTGTGCTGTATATAATTATTTTGTATATATAAATACACACACTTGCATGTATAAATTTAAGAAAATGTGTTATTCATATATAAAATATTTATATTTATATAATATAGATTTTGTGTATATATATATATATATATATATATATATATATAATTTAAGTGCAAATAATTCTTAAATATATGCATGCATGCATATGTATTTATATATAGAAAATAATTCTATACAGCACACACAAATATATTATGTAAACACAGACTTTTATTTTGGATGCGATTAATTGCAATTAATTTTTGCACAGCCCTAATATATATACATATATATATATATATATATATATATATATATAAGGAATACTACAGTTGTTTTTCAAAAAAAAAAAAAAATTATTTTCAAAAAAAAAAAAAAATTTATTTATTATTTTTTTATTTTTATTTTTTATAAAAAAATATTTTTATTTTTTTCAAATTTTCAAAAAGTTTATTTTTGTTTCTTGTTTTATGCATAAAGCTCACTTGAATTAAATGGGATAAGAAAATGAACTTAGTAATATGTTTGGTAATATCATTTGTCGTGCATTTGTGTTTTGCGTTTTGTCAAAATTTTTCGGATTAATTGAATGTTTTGTACATTTTAAGTCTTTGTGACTTTGTAAAAGTCTTTAAAAAGGAACACCACAAAATTTGATAGTTTATTTTTGTATCTTGATTGCATTTTTTTTTCTTGTTTCATGCTTAATTAAGTTTAATTTCTGCTTAAAACAAGAACAAAAGCTATTTGCTAATGGTTGAGAAAATAATATTTTTGGTAAATAATGTTGGTAATATTATTATTCGTGGTGTATCATCATTTTTTATTTGCTAATGGTTGAGAAAATAATATTTTTGCTAAATAATGTTGGTAATATTATTATTTGTGGTGTATCATCATTTTTTATTTGCTAATGGTTAAGAAAATAATATTTTTGGTAAATAATGTTGGTAATATTATTATTCGTGGTGTATTTTTTTGCATTCTGTCAAAATGGTCTCAATTCGGTCTCAATTTGACCATGATTCATTTAAATGTTTTGGCAATCTTGTCATTTTTTAAGCATATGATGTTATGCAAATTCTCCCCAAATGTGATTTAAACCCGTCCCGAGGGGTGTGTTGTTGCCGTGGCAGCGGTGCAGGTTTCAGGAGATGTTGGAGGGGTTAACCGTGAATCTGTTTAAGGCCAGAGGTTGGGACAAACAAATGGAATAAATGCATCTTCTGTTTGTACTGGAGAGGAAGGGAGCGCGAGGGAGGTTGTGTGGGGTGACAGATGGAGAGATTAGGAACTGATAGAGGGATGGTAAACAGCAGTGTTTCCTCGTTCGGCTTGTATCATGAGCAGGTCCTGCCGTCCCGTCCCGTCCCCCGCCTCGTGTTCTGCAAACCTCACCGACTGCTGACTCCACAAACACCTCTTTCTCTCACGCCCGCTTGTCTCCTGTTTGCCGCATGGTTATCCCCCGTTCGAGACGCTGGTTTCATCAGCAGGACAGTCAATAAGAAGTTATTTCGGTTAGACACATTGAGATCATTACACTAAGCAGTAAATAAACCCAGGTACAAGTCAAACCACAATTCAACATTATCAGTTTATTCACTATAGTTTAGAAAATGGTAATAAAATATGACAATATTACTAGACTCTCGTACATGAATGATGTTGAATATCTGATGGCTGGTACATTTACACTCTCAGAAAAAAGGTACGAAAGCTGTCACTGGGGCTGTACCTTTTCAAAAGGTACACTTTTGTCCATTTTAGGTACTAATTTGTACATTTTATGTGCTAATATGTAAATTTTTGGTGCTAATATGTACATTTCAGGTACTAATATGTACATTTTAAGTGTTGATATGTACATTTAGGTGCTAATAGGTGCTAATATGTACATTTCAGGATATGTACATTTTAAGTGTTGTTATGTACATTTTATGTGCTAATATGTCCATTTCAGGTACTAATATGTGCATTTTAAGTGTTGATATGTACATTTTAGGTGCTAATAGGTGCTAATATGTACATTTCAGGTAGTAATATGTACATTTTAAGTGTTGTTATGTACATTATATGTGCTAACATGTAAATTTTTGGTGCTAATATGTACATTTCAGGTACTAATATGTACATTTTAAGTGTTGATATGTACATTTCAGGTATTAATATGTACATTTTAAGTGTTGATATGTACAATTTAGGTGCTAATAGGTGCTAATATGTACATTTCAGGTACTAATATGTACATTTTAAGTGTTGTTATGTACATTTTAGGTGCTAATATGTAAATTTTTGGTGCTAATATGTACATTTCAGGTATTAATATGTACATTTTAAGTGTTGATATGTACATTTTAGGTGCTAATATGTACATTTCATGTACTAATATGTACATTTTAAGTGTTAATATGTACATTTTAGGTGCTAATAGGTGCTAATATGTACATTTCAGGTATTAATATGTACATTTTAAGTGTTGATATGTACATTTAGGTGCTAATAGGTGCTAATATGTACATTTCAGGTACTTATATGTACATTTTAAGTGTTGTTATGTACATTTTATGTGCTAATATGTACATTTTTGGTGCTAATATGTACATTTCAGGTACTAATATGTACATTTCAGGTATTAATATGTACATTTTAAGTGTTGATATGTACATTTTAGGTGCTAATATGTAAATTTTAGGTGCTAATATGTACTAATATGTACAGTTTAAGTGTTTATATGTTCATTTAGGTGCTAATATGTACCATTAAGGTACCAATATGCACCCTTAAGGTACAAAAGTGTACCTTTTGAAAAGATACAGCCCCAGTGACACCTTTTGTACCTTTTTTTTTCTGAGAGTGTAACTACAAACTTACATAATACCAGTTTAGCTCAAACTATCATCAAGCAATGCTTAATGTCAGTCTGTGTGTAAAAAGCTTACATTAGTAATTACAGAAAACACTTCAGCAAAACATGCTCAGCTCAAAGTGAAAATCATTTTTGGTCCCAAATGTTATTGGTAGTCACTGTTTGAATCATTTTTGGGTTTAATATGTCAGTTTACTTGATTTTGCTATCTTGCTATCCTCACTTACAAAAATGAACTATAGTGTCCTGTAAAAAATATCAAAAATGATGTGTTGTCTGAATAATTTTTTGTTTGACTGTATGGAAATGTTTTAGGTAAACTGATACCAGCGACGACACTTACAGTTCTGAATAAGAAACAAGGCTTGCTTTTGATAATCAAGCTTTTCTTTGTCCTCTTCTCCATAGAGCGCTGAAATCCCCTCAGCTCTGTAAATGTGAAATCATTTGAATTCCTCAGGCCTCTTTTATATGTAAATAGGGCACTTCTCACGTTGATGTCGGTTTGATGTACACGGATTTCATCATCTACTGTAAGACGGCTGTGGTGTTGCTGGTGTGTCCCGTACGACCGCATGATTGGGCGAGCTGTAACCTGGAGAGAGCGGGCGAGAGAGCAGGGCTGTCCTCTCTCTCTCTCTCTGATTAATTGAGATTGGATTAATCAGATGAGCGCTGACTGCTCACGCATGTGTGTGTCCCGCAGGTGCACACCTTCAGAGGGCCACACTGGTGCGAGTACTGCGCCAACTTCATGTGGGGACTCATCGCTCAGGGGGTCAAATGTGCAGGTAAATCAACACATACACACACACCCTGCAAACATGATGCTGGAATCATGCTTTCCACCTATTTCCATTGTTTTTATATAGTTATGTTATGACGTAGTTAATACTACAGTTTCATTTTATTATATTTAATAATGCGTATTGAATATTTACATACATTCAAATTAATATATATATATATTATTTTACACAGGAGAACTTTAAAGTTTCAAACTATCTCATTTGAAGTCGTTTATTTTGTCTGAGAATGGATGAATGTTCCAGAGTTAAAATTTTGGTGTTATTTATTTATTTATTTATTTATTTATTTATTTTACTGTGAACTCAAACAGAACCTCCTGAAGTTTGGATATTTATCTTTAGAAAGTATAATATGTCATATATATGTTGTATATAATATGTAGTATATATGTCATCGCTGTCCTGCGTTCTCATTGGTTTACACTCTTTTGTTATGGATCGTCATCACTCTCCTGCGATCTCATTGGTTTATACTCTGTTGTTAAGGATCATCATCACTCTCCTGCGATCTCATTGGTTTACACTCTATTGTTATGGATCGTCATCGCTGTCCTGCGATCTCATTGGTTAATGCTCTATTGTTATCGATCGTCATCGTTGTCCTGCGTTCTCATTGGTTTACACTCTGTTGTTATCAGTCATCGTTGTCCTGCGATCTCATTGGTTTACACTCTGTTGTTAAGGATCGTCATCACAGTCCTGCGTTCTCATTGGTTTACGCTCTGTTGTTATGGATCGTCATCACAGTCCTGCGTTCTCATTGGTTTACGCTCTGTTGTTATGGATCGTCATCACAGTCCTGCGTTCTCATTGGTTAATGCTCTATTGTTATCGATCGTCATCGTTGTCCTGCGTTCTCATTGGTTTACACTCTGTTGTTATCAGTCATCGCTGTCCTGCGATCTCATTGGTTTACACTCTGTTGTTAAGGATCGTCATCACAGTCCTGCGTTCTCATTGGTTTACGCTCTGTTGTTATGGATCATCATCACAGTCCTGCGTTCTCATTGGTTAATGCTCTGTTGTTAAGGATCGTCATCACAGTCCTGCGTTCTCATTGGTTAATGCTCTATTGTTATCGATCGTCATCACAGTCCTGCGTTCTCATTGGTTTACACTCTGTTGTTATCAGTCATCGCTGTCCTGCGTTCTCATTGGTTTACGCTCTGTTGTTATGGATCGTCATCACAGTCCTGCGTTCTCATTGGTTTACGCTCTGTTGTTATGGATCGTCATCGCTGTCCTGCGTTCTCATTGGTTTACGCTCTGTTGTTATGGATCGTCATCACAGTCCTGCGTTCTCATTGGTTTACGCTCTGTTGTTATGGATCGTCATCGTTGTCCTGCGTTCTCATTGGTTTTCGCTCTGTTGTTATGGATCGTCATCACAGTCCTGCGTTCTCATTGGTTAATGCTCTATTGTTATCGATCGTCATCACAGTCCTGCGTTCTCATTGGTTTACACTCTGTTGTTATCAGTCATCGCTGTCCTGCGTTCTCATTGGTTTACGCTCTGTTGTTATGGATCGTCATCACAGTCCTGCGTTCTCATTGGTTTACGCTCTGTTGTTATGGATCGTCATCGCTGTCCTGCGTTCTCATTGGTTAATGCTCTGTTGTTATGGATCGTCATCACAGTCCTGCGTTCTCATTGGTTTTCGCTCTGTTGTTATGGATCGTCATCGTTGTCCTGCGTTCTCATTGGTTTTCGCTCTGTTGTTATGGATCGTCATCACAGTCCTGCGTTCTCATTGGTTTACACTCTGTTGTTATGGATCGTCATCACAGTCCTGCGTTCTCATTGGTTTACACTCTGTTGTTATGGATCGTCATCGTTGTCCTGCGTTCTCATTGGTTTTCGCTCTGTTGTTATGGATCGTCATCACAGTCCTGCGTTCTCATTGGTTTTCGCTCTGTTGTTATGGATCGTCATCACAGTCCTGCGTTCTCATTGGTTTACACTCTGTTGTTATGGATCGTCATCACAGTCCTGCGTTCTCATTGGTTTACGCTCTGTTGTTATGGACACAAATCAAATACAACTTACCAATTCTGTCAAACAAAGTGTTAGATATGACTGACAGAGATCGTAAACCAATGAAGACGGAGAATTTGAGTGTGTGCTGCCATTCTCAGCGCCGCCCGTCAAAATAAAAGTCCCGCTTCCAACACATCGGCCAATCAGAAACACTTATCGGCCAATGCCAATATTTTAAAAATCCCAAATATCGGCCGATATGTCGGCCTTGGCGATATATTGGTCGACCACTAGTGTGTGTGTGTGTGTGTGTGTGTAGAGCTCATATAGGTCAGTGTGTTCACTCTGGATGAGGAATGAATGCTGATTAGCGTGTGTAGTCCACATAGCCTGGCCTACATCTGCGAGAAGCAGACTGTTCTGAACACTGGCATCATGATGAAAGCAGACAGATGAAAACTTATTTATAGGTTTTTTACAGCAGATGTGATTTTAAAAGAAAATGTCCATTAATTGTGTTTTCAGTGCAAAAAAAGGATGTTTTTTAAATACACATTAGGAGACACATTATCTCTGGTGAATTCTGTCTTGTTCTTTAAATGAATGTTATTGTGGTTGGTCGGTTGTGTAAGTTTTAATGATTTATTTATACGATAATGTGAGTGACACATGTGTTTTCATGAACTGACTTCATGAATAATGCATGCAACTATTTTGAAAGCAGCTTGTGTTCAAAATCCCTTATTCTGAGACCCTTTTTTACGCTACTCTCTCTCTCTCTATCTATCTTTATCTCGCTCGCTCGCTCTCTCTCTCATATTCTGTGATGCCACCAGAAACTAGGGCATTGAAATCTCATTTGATGTAGAGATTTGCATTCAGTGTTGCGATCTGACATGCTTTCTTCTTTCTTTTGCTTTTTGTCTGAGAGATTGAGACTGGGAGCTGTGTGCTGGGTGTCTGCCAGCCCCAGTGCCCGGGCATGTTGTGCCACATTGCCTCATGAGAGGATGAAGACACACACACACACATGCACACACACACACACACTCAGCCCAGGCCATCATGGCAGAGGCTGAAAACAAAGCTGGCATGTCTTTATAATGAGAAGAGGGGCTGAGAGCTCTTTACACACACACACGCATTGAAATTCAGGGCTCGTAGCAGCGCTGGGTCACACGGTGTGTGAATTTCAGGAGACTGGAACACTTTCACAGAAAGAGAAAACACCTGAATAAAGCCCTAGATATTTGCTTTATAACAGCTCTGGGTTGCATCTTCTTAATGCATTGTGTTCATAATGCTTTATAATATGCATATATTAAGCGATTGTAAACCCGTTTGCATTTTCACATGATAAAACCTGAAAATGTCATGAGATAAATGCATTAAAAAGCATGTTTATATTGTAACTGTGGCTTATGCAAAGTAATTCACTTTGGGACATTGAATTATTGGAAATTGATGTCTAGATGATGCAATTTCTCCTTGGGCGATTCAATTTTTAATAATTTGATGGAACGAAATCATTTACAGTAGATTATTATGTGAATGCATTATAATTAGGGCCGTCAAAACGATTAATCGCGATTAATCGCATCCAAAATAAAAGTTTGTGTTTACATAAAATATGTGGGGGCACTGTGTATAATTATTTTGTACTGTATATATATAAAAAAACACACATGCATGTATATTTAAGAAATATTAAATATATAAAAAATAATATATAATAATAATATAAAATAATATATGAAAAATAATAAAAAATAAAATAATATATAAAAAATATTATGTATACATAAAATATTTATATTTATACATAATATAAATTATATATAAATCTATATACAGAAAATAAATGAAAATATTTCTTATTTAATACAAGCATGTGGGTGTATTTACATATATAAAATAATTATACACAGTGCACCCACATATATTATGCAAACACAAACTTTTATTTTGGATGCGATTAATCGCAATTAATCGTTTTGACAGCCCTAATTATAATGCATTTTAGACCACCTGTAGACAACCATTTTATCCCTCAAAACTCATCTTTGTAATTAACCAAAATTACATATTTCATTTTTTTTCCCTTAAAAAAAATCTTTGTCTTAAAATAGCTTGGATGTAACTCTACACCCTTCCGTCATTTAGTAAATGCAGTTAGATGAATATGCAAATGATAATTTGTAACTAAAACGCATATAGTACTACTGTACTATACTATTTATACTAAAAACTAAAAATGATATAGACATATTTAAAAAAAAAACTTGGAATAATTAAAAATTACAAGCAAGCAACTACATTACTAAAACTTTTATATAAAATGTAAAAAAAAAAATCTAATTCAAAATATGAACTAAAACTATAATACTGATGCTATCATGCTAAACAATTATTATAATGCATTTCATATACTGGCTTTAAATAAACCCCCTTTTTTCATCTGATAATGCTTACAATGAAAATCTATCATATTTGATCAGTCCCGACAGCTTAAAGGCAGAGGTGTGTTAGTTGTGTACGGTGATGAACACGGCCTCAGCAGACCTCAGCTCACACACTGAACGCATTAGAGATGTGCCCTCTATTAGCGCCTGTCTCCTCCGCTTATCATAAACCTCGCTCTTCTTTTTCAAAAATAATTACAGTTCTGCATGGCTGAAGTCTCACGACGCCAGAGCCGCTCAAGGGGCCGTTTTTAATCACACGCCGCAGAATCTTTACAATAAGTGTCAGCGGATCATTCACTATACACTCTTTAAAATATTGGCGTCGCAATTATTCGTCACGCTAAGAAAACAATGGTTCTTTTGAGATTCTTTAATTATTTTTTTTTTGCATGCAACGATTTAGATTAGACTTCTTTCTAATTACAGGAGTCAAAAGAAGAACAAATCTATTGCCATATTGTTTTGAGGTAAAAAAAAATTAATCCAGACGCCAGCTATAGATTATATTTTGGGGATTATATCATATGATGTTCGGTTTTTACATCCTGACTTGTTTGTTTGTTTAAAAAGACCATAATATTTTCTTTCAGACAACGACTTGAAATCTTTATCTTCCGTGTGTTGTGTACATGTTGTTTGGTGTAACCGTACTCGTAATGAATGACGGCTGAAAAGACTAGTAGTTTAGAATAATATTATGGATATGGTTTCTTAAAAAAGCAGCTCAAATATATATATATATATTTAAATAAAATTGTCCACCAATCGCCAGTGTGGCTTAACTAACATGCCGTGAACCGTTTGTCGTCATGTGACGGGAGAAATTGGAAACAATCCCGTAGAGAGAATTCAAAAAAATTCTATAAAAAAGCACATAATTTGACTTATGACATCATAACTTAATACTCACGATCGAAAATATCATGGTTTGTAAAAGAAAAAAGAAGCTTTTACGTGTATTGGAAAAAAGTACAGTACACATCAGTCATTAAACCATTTTTTTCAGGAATATATGAAATTAATGTGAATACAAAGATTATATTTCTAAGAACATAACATGTGGATTTTAATATAGGTTTTGGCTTTTCATCATCCTTAATAGGGACGCACCGATATGAAAATTTTGGCCGATACGATAACCGATATTCTACATTTTGAAAGCCGGTAACCAATATTCTATATTTTAAAAGCAAGTAACCGATATTCTATATTTTAAATGCCGATAGCCGATAATTTATGTTTTGAAAGCCGATAACCGATATACTATATTTTGAAAGCCGATAACCGATATTCTTCATTTTAAAAGCTGATATTCTTCATTTTAAAAGCTGATAGCCGATATTTTATAATTTGAAAGCCAATAACCGATATTCTATATTTTGAAAGCCGATAACCGATATTCTACATTTTGAAAGTCGATAACAGATATTCTATATTTTAAAAGCCGATAAAGATATTCTATATTTTAAAAGCCGATAACCGATATTCTACATTTTGAAAGTCGATAACAGATATTCTATATTTTAAAAGCCGATAAAGATATTCTATATTTTAAAAGCCGATAACCGATATTCTATATTTTAAAAGCCGATAACCAATATACTACATTTTGAAAGCCGATAACCGATATTCTTCATTTTAAAAGCTGATAGCCGATATTTTATAATTTGAAAGCCAATAACCGATATTCTATATTTTAAAAGCCGATAACCGATATTCTATATTTTAACAGCCGATAACCGATATTCTACATTTTGAAAGTCGATAACAGATATTCTATATTTTAAAAGCCGATAAAGATATTCTATATTTTAAAAGCCGATAACAGATATATTCTATATTTTAAAAGCCGATAACCGATATTCTATATTTTGAAAGCCGATAACCGATATTCTATATTTTAAAAGCCGATAACCGATATTCTATATTTTGAAAGCCGATAACCGATATTCTATATTTTGAAAGCCGATAACCAATATTTTGGCTGATAAATCTAAATCCACATTTTAAACTTTTGAAAGTCTGATTAGGAAAACAAAACTCTCACCAGTAAAAGCCATGTCTCAAGCACACTATTATAATGTTTGTATAATAATTGTATGTAGACTACAAAAAAATCAAAAGCATGATAGCAAACAGTGCGCATATGAAGTGTCTCAACTGAAAGAAATAATCCATTATTTATCAACTTTAATAAATCGGCCAAATTTTCTTAACGTAGGGATAACAATAACATTAAAAAGAACATATATTGTCCGATACCGATATGGTGGCCGATATATCGGCATCCCTATTCCTTTAAAACCTGATAAAAGACTTCAGAATGACAGTCTGGTGGGTTGAAATCTTAAAGCCAGTCAGAGAGCAGAGCGTTTGGCCCATTTACTGCAGAAATTAGGTCTGGTGTCGCCCACAGGTCTCTCTCTCTCTCTCCCTCTCTCTCTCCCTCCTCCAGGTCACGTTGTTTTGAGTGTCTCTCACACTGAACTCATCTGCCCTGAGCTCTCTCTCTCTTTCAGCTGCTTCTTGTCTCTATTTTCCTTGCGTTCTCAGTCTTCCTCTTTATTTCTATCTTCATCCATGTCTCTGTGGGTCTTGCTTTGAAGCAGCTGGCCCATTTAGGAGGCCACATTATATATTAATCAGCTAATTTGCCTACATTTGCATATGGCGTGTGCGCCCTGGAGTCTGTCTGCACTGGTTGCATGGGTGCAGTTGAGGGGGTTGGTTAGTGTTTGCTGGTCAAAAGAACCAAGTCAACGCTGATATGCGATATTTATTATTTTCAATACATAAATATTTTTGATTTTTTGTTAAAATTTCTCAAGTTGATATGTGATATTTCTTATTATTAATATATATATATATATATATATATATATATATATATATATAATTATTTATTTTATTGTTAAAATTTCCCGGAAAAGATAATTTACCGGAATTAAATAAATTAAGCTCCATTTTCGAGGCCGCAACATGCTCAAAAACTCACCAAATTTGGCACGCATGTCAGGACTGGTGAAAAATTTCGTGTTTTGTGGGTTTCGCGGGTGGGCATGACAAAATGGCTCCCTAGGGCCACCTAGAAAATTGGAAAAAATTAGCCCCTCGTCCACGTTCAACCTACAAGCACGAAATTTGGTGGGGACGTGTATCATATCAAGACGCACAAAAAAGCCTCAAGAATCCATACCCTAAACTCAACAGGAAGTCAGCCATTTTGAATTTGGCGGCCATTTTGTGACGATTTACACACTCTGTACTTTAACGAACTCCTCCTAGGGATTTAGTCAGATCGACTTCACATTTCTGCTGTGATTTCTAAAGGCATTGACGATGTAAAGTTGTGCTATCTGCGCGTTTTCGTCGATGGGCGTGTCCATGGCGTCGATGATTCGCCATGAAACAGGAAGTTGTAGTAACTTGGCTGTAAATGCCCAGATCTGCACGAAATTTGACACATTTGACAAGAGTCCCGCCCTGAACAAATCTACATGCCAATATTCACCCACAGTCGTAGCGCCACCTGCTGGCAACAGGAAGTGACCTTTAACGAAGAAGCGTAGCAAATGCACAGCCGCACCGGCTGAGCTGAAGAATATGCGACGCGGCCGCCTCACACCCCGACGCGCTACAGGTGCGAGGGCCCGCCCATCGCTACTTGCGGCTTTAATTATTATTATTACTCAGTACTTAAATATATAATTACATAGTAAGTGTAACCCTTGGTTTAATATTTGTTTCTTTATTGTATTTAAATGAATAATTTTAATTCTGTCAATGTTTATTCACCCTCATATTGTCTGGTTACCACGATTCATCAAACATCTTCCACAAAAGAAAGGTTCGGAACAACATGAGGGTGAATTTTTTTTTTTTTTTTATTTGGCTTGCCTATCTCTTCAATTAGCTCTTTATTTCAGGATCCGATGTGAATAACACACACTTCACTCCTCCGGGCTCTCAGAGATGTATTTTTGTGGCGTATGAAGCTGTTAGGTGCCTGAAATTGCTCATGCATATTTAATAAGGCACCATTTGTAGTCCTGGCATGTTCTGTCATCAGCCAAGGTGACACCGCTGAAAATCCCCGTCAGCCAATCAGAGCGGCTGACATCACTAATCAGGGGTCAGGAGAGGTCACTGATTAAGCAGAACGAAAGCTCAGCATTCTGGCTGTTCTAATTTAACTACAGCAAATCAACTTCAGGATCAATAAAATCAGCGTGAAACTGCACACTCCGGACACTTACTCAGTCATTTCAGCACGCCGCATTGATCGCTTCATTTGCTCATTTATTGACCTGGTATTGTTTAGGCATGAGTAATGGATCAAACGACGTGTGTGTGTGTGTGTTTCAGACTGCGGGCTGAACGTCCACAAGCAGTGCTCTAAGATGGTCCCGAACGACTGCAAGCCGGACCTGAAGCACGTGAAGAAGGTGTACAGCTGTGACCTCACCACACTGGTCAAGGCCCACAACACCAAACGGCCCATGGTGGTGGACATGTGCATACGAGAGATCGAGTCCCGAGGTGATCGCATCACACACTTTCATCTAGACTGAACACAGATCAGGGGAGATAACACTTCTGTATATCTAGACACTGTCTTTAACTAGTATGTACTTGCATTAAAGCAGTAATTGTTAGGTTCAGTGTGTTGCTTGTGTTGTAAAGCACTTGAGCTGATATTGAGGTCAGCACAGGTTTGGTGTCTGTGTGTCAGTTTAAGGGTTAATGGAAGAGAAGGACAACAGTAGGCGCATTTACATTAAAGATTTGCGCAAAAACTTTTGCGATATTTTCTAAATGTCGATTAAAAACTATTGCGAATTGACGACGTTTCCATTAAACTGATGTTATGCGACATCTTAAACGTTAAATGTGTTTTTTTTCCTCTCGCGGTAAGTCATTCCAAAAATCATGGCAACGAACGTTGGTAGGTTTTTAACTAGGGCTGTCAAAACGATTAATTGCGATTAATCGCATCCAAAATAAAAGTTTGTGTTTACATAATATATGTGGGTGCACTGTGTATAATTATTTTATTTATATAAATATATATGAAGAGTTCAGATGCAAAAACCTTTAAATGCCATTTGAAATTTTCTTCTAAAATGACCATTTTGATCAAACTTGTATATTTAAGTTCAGTAATTTCACTTAAATGACAATTAATAGGTAATCTTCATTGCCATTTAAGTGAAATTAATGAACTTAAATATAGAAGCTTGATAAAAATGATCATTTTAGAAGAAAATTTCAAATGGTATTTAGAGGCTTTTGCATCTGAACTCTTCATATATAAACACACATGTATGTATATTTAAGAAAATATTATTTATATATACAATATTTATATTTATATATAATATAAATTATATATAAATCTATATATATAGAATATACATGAAAATATTTCTTAAATATATACAAGCATGTGTGTGTATTTACATATATAAAATAATTATACACAGTGCCCCCACATATATTATGTAAACACAAACTTTTATTTTGGACGCGATTAATCGCGATTAATCGTTTTGACAGCCCTATTTATAACCTATATCACAGCCACCCCACTAGACATTATCGTTATTAATGGAAGGAGACGTGGTGTGTGTTATCCAAGCATTAATGTCAGGGAAAGACACAGAGTTCCTGTGTGTTTCTCCCTCATTTCTGCTTCGAGGTCTTGATTGTGGCATTTCTTTGAGGATTAGAGTCCAGTAGGCTATTCCTGTAATTATTGTTTCTTTTCTGAATTTAATAAAGAACTATGTCTCGTATTATGTCCAAACGGTCAGTGTACTTGCATTCGTTTCCCTTATTTACAGTGGTGTGAATAAGTTTTGACACCCATGCTAAAGTTGCCTAAAAAGAGGAATAAAAAATCATCTTTTGGATATTGATCTTAATGCCTTAATTAGAAAAATGAGGAAAACTCCAACCTTTAAGGACACAAATTTTCTTTGTGAATGAATAATGTATCATAAATAAATAAATGTTTTTCCTTAAAATACAGGGTGCATAAGTCAGGACACCCCTATGTTAAATTCCCATAGAGTCAGGCAGATTTTTATTTTTAAAAGGCAATTATTTCATGGATCCAGGATAATATGCATCCTGATAAAGTTCCCTTGGCCTTTGGAATTAAAATATCCCCACATCATCACACACTTTCCACCACACCTAGAGATTGGCATGGGGTACTTTCCATAAGATCATCTTTCAATGCAAATCAAACCAGCTATTAGGCTAACTGAAGTAAAACCATGCCAATCTCAAGGCATGGTGTATGATGACGTGGGGATATTTTAATTCCAAAGGACTACTCATTATCACCACGGCCGTTGTTGCATTTTTCTGTTGCATTGTGTGTACTGTAATACACGTTTTAATTGTTAAACAACTGTCTTGTGTCTCAGGTTTGAAGTCTGAGGGTCTCTATCGGATCTCTGGATTCAGTGACCTAATCGAAGATGTGAAGTTATCGTTCGACAGAGGTGAGTGTGCGCAGCGCTGATCCGTCACGACCCCCACATGCCTACACGCATCTGTGTGTGTGATCCCGATGAATGGCACACACATGCTCAGCGCTGCTTTTTGTAGGTCACCCTTTGTCTCGCGTATAGAGCCGTGGGTTTATGTAATGTGGAATACTCTGAGCTGCTTTATATGGTAAAGTGGCACATTTGTGGGAGGATTTCCGCCCATCTGTTCATATATTTATAAGCATTACTGTTTCATAATGACTCTTAGATGATATAAGGACAGTGAGAGAGAATCAAGCTATCTGATCTCTAACGGTTTCTACTGCAGCTTTATTTCTGTACACATTCGGATGAAGGTTACGCAATATCCCGTAGGACTAAAAAAAGATCCTGTTACAGTTTATACTGTGATTCCTGTTGCTTTTTGCGATGTTTGTTTGTTTATTTAAAACCCATCATCATTTTTGTTAATTGAACTAAAGCTGAAATAAAATGTACTATAAATATTCGATTAAAAACTTAAACGTAAGTGTTCTCTGTTGTGCCGTTTATCTGAGTAAAACGGCTTCTCGAACAAGAGCAAATGTGGGGCGGGGCTTGATTTTGTCTGTTGGGAATTGATTGGATGGTATTGGTTTGCTAAGTTATTTTGATTAAAGATTATGGGCTTAAATATATTAGCACATACATAGAACGCATTTTGTTTAGAGACTAATACCTCTTAAATTTACTATGTAGATGGATGAAAAAGCAATTACAATTTTATTTTCTAAGTTACAATTTTATTTTATTCTTTGTTGGTGTTTTGCGTTTTTCTTTGGTTTATGTTTCAAAAATGAATGTCTTATCATTAAGGGCTTTCAAGGAAAATCAGTTATGACTGTCTTTGAACATTGTATATATGTATGCTCTATTTTACTGTAAAATTCATAATGTAATAAAACAATATAATATATAATATAATATAAAATTATATAATATATACATATACAATATATATTGTATATATACAATTTAATATAAAAATATAAATGAAAAAATGTATGGATAAATCATTTATAATAAATACTGCAACAATGCATTAAAAAATGGAGAAAAATGATCCATTTTGATTTCATGGTGACTTTAAAATAAGTTACGAAGTACTAAACGCATTAAAACAATACAGCTAAATAGATATATTTGCAAAAATGTATAAAAAAGGACAAGATCATATAACAAAATTACTAAAACTTAATCTAAAATGAAAATAAAATACAAAAAAAGTCTCAAAGCTGCGTTCACTTGATCAAAAATACAGTTAAACTGTGATATTGTGAAAATATTATTACAATTTTCTATTTTAATATATTTTAAAATGTCATTTCTGTCATTTATTCCTCTGATAATGTTTTTTTCACACAAATATTAAGCTTTTTCAATAATCATAAATGTTTCTCGAGCATCAAATCATCATGAGACACTGAAGACTGGACTAATGATGGAAAAATGAATGTCTAATCATTAAGGGCTTTCAAGGAAAATCAGTTATGACTGTCTTTGAACATTGTATGTATGCCCTAAAAAAATAAAACATAAATGAAAAAAAAAAAAGATTATGAGGAAACAGAATTGAAAAAATAATGTGTACGGATATTAATCATTTATAATAAATACTGCAATAATGCATTAAAAAAGGGGGAAATGATCCATTTTGATTTCATGGTGACTTTAAAATAAGTTACTAAGTACTAAAAGCATTAAAACAATACAGCTAAATAGATATATTTGCAGAAATGTATAAAAAAATGACAAGATCATATAACAAAATTACTAAAACTTAATCTAAAATGAAAAATAAAATACAAAAAGTCTCTCCAGCTCACCAAAGCTGCATTCACTTGATCAAAAATACCGTAAAACTGTGATATTGTGAAAATATTATTACAATTTTCTATTTTAATATCTTTTAAAATGTAATTTATGTCATTTATTCCTCTGATAATGTTTTTTTTTTCATACAAATATTAAACTTTTTTCAATATTGATAATAAGCATAAATGTTTCTTTAGCATCAAATCATCATGTGACACTGAAGACTGGAGTAATGATGCTAAAAATTCAGATTTGATCACAGGAATAAATTGCATTTTATCATATATTCAAATAGAAAACGTTATCCGTTATTTTAGTGGCATCTTAGCACTAAATTACTGGCAACATCACAAAGCACAAGAATCCTCACAACCTCCGATTAAGAAAGCATTAGCTGAATGTGTGTGTGTCCCAATGTGTTCAGATGGAGAGAAAGCAGACATCTCCGTCAACATCTATGAAGACATCAACATCATCACAGGGGCCCTTAAACTGTACTTCAGGGACCTTCCAATCCCCGTCATCACGTACGACGCGTATCCACGCTTCATCGAGGCCGCCAGTGAGTCTCACGCCAGATCTCTATCAGTGAATGTGTCTTTCACACATATCACAATCTGCAACCCTGATACCATTCTGACTTCTGGTAACACTTTACAATAACAATCTTAGTAAATATTAATTTCAACATTTACGAATACATTATTCAAATCAAAGGTTGTATTTGTTGATATTAGTTAATGGACAAACAATGAACAGCTGTGTTTTTATTAACAAAGATTAAAGCTACACTGTGTGATTTTTACCCCCATCTAGTGGTGAAAAGGTAAATGACCATCCAGTGAATATTAATTTCTGTTCCTCTCAATTCCGATTTCGTTTTAACTCCTACGGTGGCCAATGTAGTCCAAGATTAACATGGCTTCCAGTTCGACCTCGTCCATGAGTGTTAACTCAAACGTAAATGCGAAAGGCGAAGCTTGAATTAACGGGTATGTCCCTCTTTGGCTAATGTACTTTCAAGATGGAGGGGCAACATGGCGAACCCCTTACCCGTATGTATTTTCAATGGCGTATTATACACTCACGAGAATACTTAATTACTTAAACGAAGTAAATATACATTAATGAGCACATATATTTTTGAAAGAACAGTGTTTTTAGCTAAGAATAAACTAAAAGAGTTACACAGTGTAGCTTTAATAAACGATGTAACAAATGTATTCGTTAGTTAATAATTAACTAATGAACCTTATTGTAAAGTGTTACCAATTTTTGTTTTTATTTATGCACTTTTCATGTTTATTTGATATCAGGGTTTTAAACTTTAAAATCGACCCAAATTTTAGTAACAGGATTTAAACAATTGAACAGAAACAGGGTTTCCGCGGGGTCTTAAAAAGTCTAAAAAAGTCTAAAATTTCCAAATCACAATTTAAGGCCTTAAAAAGTCTTAATTTGCTGAAGTATTGTGTTCTAGGTCTTAAATCTTTTCAAATGGGTCTTAATTTTCCTATATCCATGTAAATTTCATTGAAATGCTCCCGCAGCGCTTTGGAATGTTTTTATTTTTATTTATATTACGTAGTTGTAGTTCTTAATTCATTGTATTACGACTACAAAATAGACCAACATGCAACAGCCAATCAGTTTTTGAGTTTTTTTGATATTGGCAGGTATGTCAGATACCACAGACAGACATAAAACGGATTTTATTCAGCTATGGGGACGTGGAAGTTTAGCGATACTTGGCTTGAAATATCTGAATTTAGGATCCGATTTTGCTGATTTGGATTTTGCTTTTTGAGACTCATGTGTTTCCTTTGTATGGTATGTTTTTTTTTGTTTGTTTTTTTTTTAAATTGTGATATAGGTCTTAAATTTCATTCATTATGGTCTTAAAAAAAGTCTTAAAAAGTCTTAAATTTGACTTTGTGAAACCTGCAGAAACCCTGCAGAAAATACATGTATCACGTTTGATATCGTGTGTTGAGTTCTGGCGGTTTGTGACGCGTTTGCTTGTGTGTGTCAGAGCTGACGGACCCCGACGAGCGCCTGGAGGCTCTTCATGAAGCGCTGAAGCTGCTGCCTCCTGCTCACTGCGAAACACTGCGCTATCTGATGGCACATCTCAAGAGGTGAGGAGCTGTAGTAGTCCAATCATTCATCTGTACCGTATCAGAAACATCACTCGTGAGGAAATCACGAATAAAGTATTTAAACTAGTGCTGTCAAACGATTAAAATATTGAATCGCGATTAATCGCATTAATGTCATAGTTAACTCGCGATTAATCGCACATTTTTATCTATTCTAAATGTCTCTTGATTTCTTTTTGTTACATTATTTTTTTCTCATTTTAATGCTCTTATCAATATGGAAAAGTGGAAAAATTATTAGTGAAAATAACATTGGAATAGTGTTCAATTTCACTCTAACATATAAATAATCTCTCACACAATGTAACACTGTCTATCAATAAAAGGGTGAAAGAAATACTGACGAGGTCCTGATATTGGCGAGGGGGCGGAGAATTCGCATCATCTGTGTGTGTGTGTGTGTGTGTGTGTGTGTTTGCTTGGCCATCACTGGACGTGCTGTGATGATGATAGCTCAGTTCACAACGACAAAACACAGATCACTTGGTCTTGTCAATGGGACAATATGGCAACTTTTTAAAAGTAACTTTCCATTCAGAATCTTAGGGCATCCATTTCGGCGTCTCGCGTTCGTCATCCAGGTCAAAACGTTAATTTTTGACCGGCTCGCAAACCGAAACGAGTGTGTGCGCCACAAAACGTCCTCGCGCTGTGCTCTGAAACGCATTCATTTCAATGGCTTGCGCCGCGCGAGGACGTTTTGTTGCTTCTTTGACCAAAGCGCAAGCGGATATAGACCGGAAACAAAACAACAGGCTCGCCGCAAACACACGTTTGGGCTTGCGAGCCAGCTTTGAGTGGATGACGAGCGCGAGACGCCGTTTGCGTTTGCGTCCTGTTGCAAAAGCATGTGAAAAAACTCCAAAGTTTGCTTGGACAAAAAGACCGTTAATCGCGCGATAAAAAAATTAACGCCGTTAAAAGGGGTTTGCGTTAACGCCGTTAATAACACGTTAAAATGACAGCCCTAATTTAAAGGGATACTTCAGGATTTAGGCTATGTTTACACGGAAACGATTCTGAAGAGAAAACGCAAAAGTGGCGTTGCGTCATCACTTTTTATTCTGCGTTTAGACGAGCGTTTTGTGTGTGAAATCCGCGTGCAAATGGTGACGCAAAAGTGTGTGAAATTCAATGTAATGCACTTCAGGCGGCTAGGAGTATATACTACAACAACACCAAGTGCACGCTCCTGCGTACAAACGTCACAGTCAAGCAGACTTTTGCGTTTTTACCGTTTACACGGGAACGCGGCGGTGGAGCGTTTTTAAAGTGTACCTATTATGGCATTTAAAATGTTCCTAATATTGTTCTGGGAGTCCCCAACAACAGTTTTACAAGCATGCAATGACTAAAAACACTTTTGTTGTCTTATAATATGCATTTATTTTTACCTGATTTGCCCACCGACTCCCATATGAATCGTTTTAGCGAGTCCTTTTCCAAAACCCGCCTTTGCGTGACGCTAATCTGCGGTGATTGGTCAGATGACCTAGTCAGTTGTGATTGGTATTCTCTGTTCTCAACTCCGGTCCTCGCGACCCACTGCTCTGCATATTGTGTATGTCTCGCTCATTTAACACACCTCAGATCCTCAGCTCGTTAGGATAGAGCCGGCTCGCCAATCCATACTTTATAGCGTTTAGGTTTGTGAAGCAATCATCTTCAAAGTGACGTGAACACAGAACAAGGTTTGGGCTATACTTGTGTGGTATAGCAGTACTTGTAAATATGAACCGCAGCCACTTAGTCTTCAAATACACCTCACTTGGCAGGTTAAAAAAGTTCGCTTTTGCGTCGCACTTCAAAACACAGCGTCTCGTCGACATGATTGTTTTCCGAAGCCCAGATCTCGAAAAACGACAGAGTCCAAAAAGGTGCGGTGGGTCCAAACCTCCATGCTCTCAGACCTCCCTGGCCAGCCCAGGCAGGGTGGCCCGTCCTGGGCCAGTTTCAGATTTGCCCGCCACCCCTGGAGCTCCGGTTTCGGCGTCTGCGAGCGCAATAAGTGGGCGTTTCTTATTCAAATAACTCGTCAAGTTGACGTCAACTAGACAAAGGAAAAGCATCGTTCTTCCAACGATTCATATCAGCGACTCAGAGTCGACTCTTGTTTTTGAGAGACAATAACTTTGTATACGATGAACTTTCATGTTTAAAACTTTGCAGGATGTTTTCGTTCACTTAGATCCATGTTAAACACTACATGAAGGGCAATTTTCAAAAACCCAAAATAGGTACCCTTTAAGATTTCCACTCTGGAGGGTGGTTTCACTTTTTTGCGTTTTTAAGCCTCAAAAACGCCGTCGCCGTGTAAACGAAAGGCACATCCGATAAAATATTTTTACGTGTTCACCCGCGAGCGTTCTCGTGTAAACAGGACCTTAGCATTAAAGGGATAGTTCGGCCAAAAAATGATATTGAACACATGCATTACTCACCCTCAAGCCGTTCGAGATGCATATGTCAATCTTGTTTCAGACGAACACATTTTCAGTTATTTCAGAAAATGTCTTAGACCCTTCAGTGGATATTAGTGTTGTCAAAAAACTTCGGTACCAAGTCGGTTAAATCTTACGGTATCAGTTTTTCTAGGTACCAAATACCAGGTTACTCCAGTTCTAGACGCGAAAGGTGCACAGTTGCGTCCTCTTCATAACGCTGATGTGGCTCTCTCTCTGAATCCACTTGTTGACACGAAAGGAGGAAAGAGCCACATCTGGAAATATTTTGGATTAGGCTAATGTCACGTTGCCATAAGAGGCCGATTACATGCAAATTCGCAATTTCAAATAAAGGCGCGAAGCAAGCGCGCTCATAATAAAAACGACAGACGCCGTGTGAGAGCAAGCGCTTTGGAAAGAATAAGCACGCGCAAAAATATAATAAAAAAAAAAAACACGTGCGATATGTGAACTGCCTCTAAAGTGCTTTCGGGATAGTTTTACGAGTACATGAGCACAGTAGTATCCAACCGCAGTGGTGGAATGTAACGAAGTACAAATACTTCGTTACTTTACTTAAGTACATTTTTCACGTGTCTTTACTTTACTTAAGTAGAATAAATAGTGCATACTTTTTACTTTTACTTCGTTACATTTTGCAGCAATTATTATACTTTCTACTCCACTACATTTCTACAGTTTCTGTTACATTTTCGTTACATTATCTGATCAGGTTTTTCCCCTGCCAAAACGTAATCTGACCGTCCGTTCGTTGCACGTTTGTCTCACCAGTGACGTTTGGTTGCCATAGATACATACATCAACTAAATGCGTCTCGCACGTGTGTTTATCGTGCAATTTATACGCGAAAATTTGTTTTTACGTAGATAGGAAACACACCGTGCGTAATATACGTTTGGTTAGGATTATGGCAAGCCAAGAGGTTCAGAATTACACCATAAATTAATCGCGTTTACTGCCAAACATCGTTATTAACGTATAGTAAGGATAAGCATGGTTTATATTGCCTAACTGCAAGCTTGTTTCAGAAATGGTGACAACATTTTTTTTATTATTATTAGGTATTATAAGGTAGTATTAGAGTATTAGGTTGAATGAGTTAGAATTAAATGTTTTATTAATCATTAGAAAATAGTCATTAAGAGAATCAATTGTTATGCAAGTACTTTTACTTTTAATACTTAAAGTACATTTAAAATCAGGTACTTTTTACTTTTTACTTAAGTATGGTTGTCATTGTATTACTTCTACTTTTACTAAAGTAAATATTTACCTGGTTATTTGTACTTTTACTTAAGTACTGAGATTCAGTACTTCCTCCACCACTGTCCAACCGACACCAGAGTACTGGTATTAGTATCGATGCATCCCTATTTATGTCATTTAATTTACTCATTAGGTCTGTAGACGGAGAGAAGACGGTGTTTTGTCTTCACATTCGACCACATGAGCGTTTACGCTACGAAAGCGATCCGTGCGAATGTGTTTTCTTCTCCCTCTGGAAGTGGTCGAAAGTGGACAAGCCGAAGCGTTTTACACCCGTTTACTCCTGTATTTAGTGTCGTCCACTTGTGATCCCATCAACAAAATGCATGAGTAGAGTGTGTGCATTTTAACATGGGTTGCACTGTGTCGCATATTGTGTGTGTGCAGGGTAACTCAGAACGAGAAGGATAACCTGATGAACGCCGAGAACCTCGGGATCGTGTTCGGGCCGACTTTGATGCGGGCGCCCGATCTGGACGCCATGACGGCTCTGAACGACATCCGCTACCAGAGGCAGGTGGTGGAGGTCCTCATCAAGAACGAAGACATCCTCTTCTAGCATCACCGGCGCTGCGTGAACCCGCCACCATCTTTTGTGTGGACTTGAATATGAAGGACTCTTGTACTACAGTATTTTTTTGGAGCAGTTCTTACCCTTCTTCTCCCTGTCCGACGGGTGATGCTCCTGTATCTTGCATGTCTTCCTCCCCATTTTTGTCGGGGGTCGCTGAAGCTGGAGGGGGCGGAGCTCGGCGTAGTGGGCGTGGCCTACTTCAGCATTATCATGGGATGGTCGTCCGACAGATCGCACTTCTGTTACAAACGGACGTTTTTTGTTTTGTTTTTGTAAAACATCGTGAATTTGATATCGTCAGTTTTGGAGATACTTTATCTGAAGAGCCGGCGACGTCGTTCAGGCGTAATAATCTCTTCATTTGATACATAAACTCGTCAGACAATCCTCGGTCATCATTCATATTGCTCTCTCTGCTCGACTATGAGGTTTGTGATTGGCGTATGCTATGAATGTTTCTCTTCCGTGAGATATGTACGACTCTGCAGGTAAAGTGTCACCAGTGATTCTTCAAAATCTGTGATTTGTTTTTATTTTTTCGTTGTTTTTTTTTAATTCCTTGCGTCAGGTTGATCTGACTCTGTTCTGCCTTCACATGCCGGAGCTCTGCACGAGAGTCGGACGAATTATTTCTACTGTAGACACACGCGTTCAGGAAGAATATTTGCATTCCATGTACATTTGATAATCCTTGATCTAGACTTGCCTTTAGAAATCCTTCTTACACTCTCAACATGACTGGTTGATGTTTTTTGGTTCTGTATTTGTTTTTTGTATTTGATTCGAGCATGAATAAGTTAATTTATTAAATCGTACTTTTAGGACTGTGTTCTGAGTCATTTAATTCATAAGCTCCTTTCATATTAGAGATGCACCAAAAGTAAATTGAACTTGAAATAACGTCAGTCCTTATTTGTTCAATTATATTTGAAAATTGTTTAAAATATGGAACATTCCATAATGTTGTGACATCATCAACGGACAAGTAAGTAATTTCATTTCGCTTCCTAAATTTTGTGTTGACTAAATTAAAGATAAACTATTAAATCCTTTCACCCATATATATATATATATATATATATATATATGTTTATATATTTTATTAACATATATTATCAGACTGAATATTACTATATATATATATATATATATATATATAAATTTTGTGTGTTGACTAAATTAAAGATAAACTATTAAATCCTGTTACCCATATATATATATATATATATATATATATGTTTATATATTTTATAAACATCGAAATCGAATCTATTTTTTCCATAGACTAGTTAGTTATTTTTTCCATAGACTAGCTGACTAACGAGTTGATGTGGGTTTTCTGAGGTAAATATGACGATACATGACATTGATAAGCTGTTTAACTGACGTCTTTCCACGGTTGAAACGCCGATTGAGCAAATCAGTGACATGATCCGGATTTCGATAAGTTTTTTAACACACTTTCAGATGCTCGTTCATCTTTATTTGGCGCTGTGTCTGGTTTTATTAACCCGGAAGTGAGATCAGCGCTGCTGCTTCTCTTCAGCTGCGTCAGAGCGATCTCACGCCACAGCGCCAAAACAAAACCTTATTTATGTTTTTGAATTTCTAAAGAAAATGGACGTAGGCCTAATTTGAAAATTGAGACTTTGTTTCATATCAATAGTAACAAAGGACAAAGATTATTGCGATTTTTTGGATACGCGCAGCCGAGATACATTGATCCATTCATTCAAATGAAACAGGATGACTAATCGATTCTTGAGACTTAAGAATCGATATCGGTTCGTAAAAATGAGAATCAATTAATATCTATCTATCGATATTTATTGCCCAGCCCTAATATTTATATATTATGTGGCATTTAAATTTAAACGATGCCCAATATTGGCTCTAAGGGGCCTAAAGTGTGCCAAGAAAACATCCCCCTTTACACCATTACACCACCAGCAGCCTGCACAGTGATAACAAGGTATGTTGGATCCATGTTCTCATTCTGTTTACGCCAAATTCTGACTCTACCATCTGAATGTCTCAACAGAAATCGAGACTCATCAGACCAGGCAACATTTTTCCAGTCTTCAACTGTCCAATTTTGGTGAGCTCTTGCAAATTGTCGCCTCTTTTTCCTATTTGTAGTGGAGATGAGTGGTACCCGGTGGGGTCTTCTGCTGTTGTAGCCCATCCGCCTCAAGGTTGTGCGTGTTGTGGCTTCACAAATGCTTTGCTGAATACCTCGGTTGTAACGAGTGGTTATTTCAGTCAAAGTTGCTCTTCTATGAGCTTGAATCAGTCGGCCTATTCTTCTCTGACCTCTCGCATCAAGGCATTTTCGCCCACAGGACCGCCATTGCATACTGGATGTTTTTTCCCTTTTCACACCATTCTTTGTAAACCCTAGAAATGGTTGTGCGTGAAAATCCCAGTAACTGAGCAGATTGTGAAATACTCAGAAACCAACAACCATGCCACGCTCAAAATTGCTTATATCCACTTTCTTTCCCATTCTGACGTTCAGTTTGGAGTTCGGGAGATTGTCTTGACCAGGACCACACCCCTAAATGCATTGAAGCGACTGCCATGTGATTGGTTGATTACATACACAATGAGAAATTGAACAGGTGTTCCTAATAATCCTTTAGGTGAGTGTATACAGTAATATTTGAATACATGATATTTAATTTTATACTTTAACACTGTCCCTTTGTTGAAAAAGAAATGCACATGATCATTGTGTCGCCTAGTCTGGACAGTGCTGCATATTTTGAGAATAATTATAAAGTGCATTGTGTGCACTCACAGCACATGACCTTGATAAAGCTGGGCTTCTCTGTGTAATATCTCGAGTGACAGCTGACTTGAAGACCCGCAGCCCTCCAGGTCAGTCTCAATCACGCTGATGTGTTTCGAGAGGAACGCAGAGCTCGGGGGTCCCGCGGCGGCCCCTCTTCTCATTTACGGACATGTTTTAATTGCTGTATGTGCATAAAGCTCCAGAGGAGATTTACATAGCACTGAATGTCTTCAGAATCACGTCCTCCTTCATTAGCATCAGCAGGCTGTGTGTTTCTGAGGTTTCCGAGTCTCGATCGTTCCGTCAACCTTCATTTTCCCATCAAATCCCATTCAATTATCTCCCGTTCTTCCCACTGGTAACCATGGAACGGTTGCACTCATAAACCCCATGAAGTGTGGTGATGAGCCGGGTTTCAGATCGTCTGACCTTTTGCTGTTTATATCCCTCACCATCGTGTCATGAACTAAGAGTTGGCATATGTGAATGTAAAAATACAATTTTTTAAGTCAAAAAATATATCGTTCAGAGGTATGGGGTCAGATCCTGTTTATTTAAATAGCTTATATTTAATAAAATAATAGTTTTTTTGAGCAAGGATGCATTAAACTGGAAAAAGTGACTAAGGACATTATTGCAAAAAAGAGAAATTCAAATATATGTGGAACTTTCTATTCATTAAAGAATCCTTATTAAAAAAATGCTAAACACAATGCTAATGCTAATGTTAATAATAATCATAAATGTTTAGGGAGCAGTAAATCTTAATATTAGAATGATTTCTGAAGGATCATGTGAGAAGAAAAAAATGATTTCTAGCCATTTCGGTGTTTATCACAGATCCAGATGTAGGTGAGTCCCACACACTCCTGTCGTGACATTTCCTGTCAGACTGTCTGTCTTATAAACTGACTAGCCTAGCCTACATCATTTTCCATACAGGGTTTGAATAGATTATTTTCACAGTTGTGATTCACACCACTGACTTTAAATAAAATGGTCCAACACAGTATAATTTATGGCGAAATTAATAATCCATCTCCATTAGTGAAGAGTCAGTCTCCTGAATAAAAAGCAGATTGGCTGCTGTGAAGGTAATGTCGGTCATAACGCGCGCGTCACGTGACATCTGCAGCACCGTAATACATCACAATTTGAAGGAATATGTATGTATTTGTGTTTATGTGGGATCCATGAGGTAAGTAACCTTTCTCTGTGACGTTGATTCAGACTTTCCACACACACTCGCTCGCTGAAGTAGGCGATAATCACTGAATATATTAAAATATAACCTGAGGCGTTCTAGCGACCTCAAATGGTCTGATGTTATTTGACTCTTGGACAGGCAGTACTTGAGTTTAGTTTGTTAGTCAGTCAGTCAGTCAGTCAGTCAGTCAGTCAGTCAGTCAGTCAGTCAGTCAGTCAGTTAGTTAGTTAGTAAGTTAGTTAGTTAGTTAGTTAGTTAGTTAGTTAGTTAGTTAGTTAGTTAGTTAGTTAGTTAGTTAGTTAAGCACCGGACGCCTGAGTCAGGACTCGTGTTTTGGTAACTTAGCACATGGAGAAGGCAGGTCATAACGTTAATGTTCTGCTCATCTGTGTTTATTACCATATATTCGTCATTCATATTTCAAATTCAAATATGTAGAGTTGCCTGAGTAAAGTCTTGTAATATGTTTCTATGTGTTTGCTTAATTACACATTGACATCTTTCTCTAAAATAAAACGCTTTTGCCTGTTACAATCAAATACTGTATCACACCACGTCAACTAAACATATTAGATATATCGAAATCGTATTCCATTGCGATTTCCGTATATCTAAGTTTAGTGAAAGGTAAAGCGTCCGAAATCTCCGTGTAAACAATGCGTGACGTAGACGGTTCAGTTGTTCGGTTCAGTTGGACATCTGATTCAGATCAGTCAACGGCTGTTAACAAGAGGTAAAAACGATATAAATACTGTTAGTTTTCTCCTAGAAACCGCTCGTTTCGTGTCTTATCATTGTGTACTTAAATTGTCGAGTCATTAAATCATGTTTAATTTTGACTTCTCAGTGCATGCTGAGGTGAACCGAGGGAGGACCCCCGTCCAGTTAATGACTGACCGACAGACAAGAACGGTTTGACCAAAAAATGTCAAAATTGAAAATGCTGTGGAAACAAAGACACCTATCTTGGATGCCCTTGAGGTAAGCTAAAACATATCAAAAATTAATTTCAAAGTGAACGAACCCTTTAACGTTAATTGATGATTTAGCTAGCATGAATTAAAATAATATGTTAGTTCACAGTGCATTAACGTGTTTACAAATACAACTTTTGATTTGAATAATTTATTAACGAATGAAGAGTTCAGATGCAAAAGCCTCTAAGTGCCATTTGAAATTTTCTTCTAAAATGATCATTTTTATCAAGCTTGTATATATAAGTTCAGTAATTTCACTTAAATGGCAATGAAGATTACCTATTAATTGTCATTTAAGTGAAATTACTGAACTTAAATATACATGTTAGATAAAAATGGTCATTTTAGAAGAAAATTTCAAATGGCATTTAAAGGCTTTCGCATCTGAACTCTTCAAATGTTGAAGTTAACTAGCTAAAATTAATAAATACAGTAGGAGTAAATTATTGTAGTTTATTTTCCCATACAATTTTAAAATTATATACATATTTCTCCACTTGAAATTGTAATTTAATAATATATTTTAATAATAATAATAATAATATAATTTAATTTCATAAATAAATAAAAAACAGATTTGCTCTGCTAGAGAAAAATCATGTGGTAAAAAGACCTATGATGCCATTTCCTTGAAATATAATGTCATAAAATTAAGCTACAACCTTTTTTTTTTCAGAAAATGCATAATTTTGGAAAAAGACAGAAAAAAAACCTACATTGAAAGTGTATTAATATCAATAAAAGACATTAAAGACAAAATAATTTTTATGTGGAGACATGCAGATTAGATCATAATAATTTTCCTTATTTAATAAATAAATAAATAAATAAATAATCATTTTAATTTATATTATTTTAAGGGTTTTAAATCATAGTAAGCCATGTAGGCACAAATGTATCATAAAAAAAGCAATGCATTTCTGAGAATTGTCCAGTGTGCATATTGTTATATCATATATTGCATCTAAACCCATATATCCTGGTGTACACAATTAAATACTTTAGTATTAAATTATTAATGTGTATATATAATGATCCCAGTGGTTGACAGGCTTTCTAATGCATGTCTCTGTTGACAGTGGAACACACAATAATGAAAAATATCCAATTACACTCGAATTCCCAGAGTAAAGCGTAATCCCGCCTGAGTCAGGACAGGACAGCGCACAGGGGTGAGTTCAGGCTCTCGCAGCACGACTAACAGATGTTCAGCACGGGCCCCGTGTTCAGACTGAGCTTTTACAAGGCCGCTAATCAAATGTAAAAAGCACATTAAGGAAAGGGCAGGCTGGGACGCGGGGCTCTGGTGCTCTGTGCTCTGCGTTTGACTCCTCTGTTCTCGGTCAAGGTCGAACGGCTTTAATATCTGCCCGGGACACGTGCGGGGGCTGCAGCGGGGTGTTGGAGGGCGGGTGGACCACTGATCTCTCTTAATTCAGAGGTTGCCAAATGTGACGTCCGGGTCTAAGTAAGATGAATGAAGCGTGGTGTTGAGTGTGTCCTGTGAAGGGGAGGAATGGGGAAAGCTCATCCCATCAGCAGCTCAGCGGGATGGGGGAGGATTTCAGGCACTCGGGGGTGGGGGTCGTTCTTTCGTGATGGAGATTTGGGGCTTGGCAGGTGAAAAGCAATAGATTTAAGTTGTTGGTGGTTGGCAGTGCATTTATTGGGACCACCAGGCAGGGATGTGGTGGATTTGGAGGGTGTAGGAGCAAGGGCAGGTTGACTCTGTTGGGGGCGGGCGGCGCTGAAATGGATGTGGAGAACGAGAATCTAAATCACTACAGTCAATCACCTTTGTGAGCTAATGGAATAGGAAATACAATTTTCCAGCCGTGTTTGTGTGTGTGTGAGTGCACACATTTACATGCCAAACACGCCCATTCAAATAAATGTATTCACACACAAAGAACCCTTTCAATGGCAAAGACAAAACCCTCAGCAAATGTGCTCTAGTGTTCCCGGGGTATGAATTACGGGTGGGCTATGTGAGCAAAAATTCATATCACGATATTTTTTGGAATCAAATTTTAGTGCACCTCACAGGCAAAATATATGGAAGCTTGTTTCCGCCATAGAATGAAAAATATAAAAGGTAATTGCGACTTTTTATCTCACAATTCTGACTTTTTTTCTCACAATTGCGAGATATAAAGTCAGAACTGCCACAAGTTGATGATCTTGTAATAAAGATCTAATCGAGGAAAAACACGCTGTATTTTTGTATTCTCATTGCATTTTTAACTTAAATAAATAATAAATTTGAATATCTAAATATTAATGATTAATCGATAGTCGATCGTTAATTCTTCCGACGACCGACTAAGAAAATTTAATCGAATGCCCGTCCCTAGTGTGAACAACTTGAACACTCCTGATGTCAAAACGGGCTGTCAGATGATTAATCGCGATTAATCGCATCCAAAATAAAAGTTTGTGTTTACATAATATATGTGGGTGCACTGTGTATAATTATTTTGTATATATATTTTGTGTATATTGTATATTTTATTTATAAAAATAAAAAAAATAATATTTTATTTGTATATAAAATATTAATATTTATATATAATATAAATTATATATAAATCCATATACATGAAAATATTTCTTAAATATATACAAGCATGTGTGTGTGTTTATATATCTAAAATAATTATACACAGTGCACCCGCATATATTATGTAAACACAAACTTTTATTTTGGATGCGATTAATCGCGATTAATCGTTTTGACAGCCCTATTTTCTACTCAAAATGACACATTCATACTCAAAATGTTTTTGTTTGTCACTCAAATTGTGAGGTATTTTATCAAGTAAGTCCTGTAAGTTATAGTTGTTCAGTGCAGGAGTGTCTGCGGACTCGACTTTGTTCAGTAATGCATCACCAAACAAGCTTGTGCGTCGTCTCGTAAACAGGCCCTGCTGATTAGCGTCAGCTCTGTTTGGTGTGTGTATGGGACTGGAAGACATAACCGAGGTCTTTCCATCATCAGTATGCACACACACACACACACACACACACACACAGTCACAAACGCTCAGGGCTTTTCTCCCTGACGACGGTCCTGTGCATGCGAGGCCTGGTTGGCTGGCAGGGGTTGCAGTGAAGCTGGTGTGTCTCTGTGTGTGTTTACATCCGCCTCAGTTTGACTCATCCTGTCTCTTCTACTATATACACTTCCTTATTCTATTCTTACCGAAAAGGCTACAGCGCTGTACACTATAATGCTTTGTTAGTTCACAAAGTAGGCAAAATAGTATTCAGTTTAAAGTGTTGAGTCAAAAAAAGATGTTAAAATCAAGTTTAAAGGTAACGCCGAGAGCATTGCAGTGTGGGATATACATGAGAACATGCAGAGATGATTTGCATAATGCGCACAGTAAATTAAGCAATGTTTAGTCCCATTCTTTGTTGCCAACAACACTCGGCAGTGATAATATCTCACTCAGTGCTGCCACCTGCAGTTTAAACAATGAACTTGGGGTTTGTGCGTGGCGTAAGGATATAAAACAATATGAATAGTATGCCACCATAAAAATACAACAGGATTGTAAGAGTAACACTGTCAGGTAAACATAATGACTATGACTGTAAACATTCCTGTTCAATCTTCTTTATTTGGTATATATATATATATATATATATGAAGAGTTCAGATGCAAAAGCCTCTAAGTGCCATTTGAAATTTTCTTCTAAAATGACCATTTTTATCAAGCTTGTATATTTAAGTTCAGTAATTTCACTTAAATGACAATTAATAGGTAATCTTCATTGCCATTTAAGTGAAATTACTGAACTTAAATATACACGTTTGGTAAAAATGATCATTTTAGAAGAAAATTTCAAATGGCACTTAGAGGCTTTTGCATCTGAACTCTTCAATTATATATATATATATATATGTGTGTAGGGCTGGGTATCGATTCACATTTCAATTTCGATTCGATTTCGATTCGCAAGCTCTCAGTTCGATTCGATTTCGATTCTCGATTCGATTTTCGATTCTCGATTCCTGATTTGATTCTCGATTCGACTATAAGGAAGATGTAATACAAATCCTATATTTATAATTTATAAAAAAGAACAGTGGACATACGTTTAGTGGTTAATTTAAACATGGAAATTAAGAGCCATAAACCTATATATAAAACACTTTTTATTTTAGGTACACTAAACGCATACAAAGACTAGACAGGATTTTGCAATTTGCAAAAAAAGTCAGAAAATTCGCACAGCTTGATCAAACAGTATCATGTTATTTTATGTTTAAGATAGATAAATAAATATAGAAATATTTAGACATTTTTTTACATTGATCTTACCTAAATGTTAATGTCAAAAATCGATTCGTGGCCGTTGAGAATCGATTTTGAATCGACCACATTTTAAAAAACGATTAATCGAAAAATCGATTTTTTTGCCCAGCCCTATATATATGAAGAGTTCAGATGCAAAAGCCTCTAAGTGCCATTTGAAATTTTCTTCTAGAATGATCATTTTTACCAAACTTGTATATTTAAGTTCAGTAATTTCACTTAAATGGCAATGAAGATTACCTATTAATTGTCATTTAAGTGAAATTACTGAACTTAAATATACAAGCTTGATAAAAATGATCATTTTAGAAGAAAATTTCAAATGGCACTTAGAGGCTTTTGCATCTGAACTCTTCATATATATATGTAATTCCGTGGCTGGTTTCTGCCACAGAATTACAAATAAAAAAGGTAATTGCGAGTTTTTATTTCACAATTCGGACTTTTCCCCCCTCACAATTGCAAGTTTACGTCTCGAAATTTTCAGAATTGCGTGATATAAAGTCAGAATTAAGTAAGTAAGTAAGTCAAATTTATTTGTATAGCACTTTTCTCAGATGAAGATCACAAAGTGCTTCACAGCAAAAGAAAGCATTTACAACCGTCATAAATACATTGCATCACAAAACAAAATAAAATACATAAAATAAACAATACATACACATTAGACCAGCCTAAACCACCCTACAATCTAGTTAAAAGCCTCTTTAAAAAGCAGGGTTTTCAGATGTTTTTTTAAATTTTTCCACACAATCCAAGCCGCGTATGGAAGGAGGCAAAGCGTTCCACAACCTGGGTGCAACAACTTGGAATGAAAACTAAGCTAAAGCTAAAACATTATTGTAAAGTCAGAATTGCCAGATATAAAGTCGCAATTGTGTTATAAAGTCAGTATTGTGATATAAACTCACAATTCTGAGAAAAAAAGTCATAATTTTTTTTCCTTAGAATTTGACTTTTTAACTCGCAATAGCTTTTTCCCTCACTTTATATCTCTCAAAAACTGATTTATTCTGTGGCGGAAGCAAGCAGTGGTGGAGGAAGTACTGAATCTCAGTACTTAAGTAAAAGTACAAATAACCAGATGAATATTTACTTTAGTAAAAGTAGAAGTAATACAATGACAAACATACTTAAGTAAAAAGTAAAAAGTACCTGATTTTAAATGTACTTTAAGTATTAAAAGTAAAAGTACTTTTGCATAACAATTTATTCTCTTAATGACTATTCTAATGATTAACATTTAATTCTAACTCATTCAACCTAATACTCCTATAATGATGTTCAATAATGATGGAACAAAATTGTTGTCACCATTTTTTTCTGAAACAAGCTTGCAATTAGGCAATATACACCATGCTTATCCTTACTATATGTTAATAACTATGTTTGGCAGTAAATGCGATTAATTTATGGTGTAATTCTGAACCTTTTGGCTTGCCATAATCCTAACCAATCGTATATTACACACGGTGTGTTTTCTATGCACGTAAAAACAAATTTTCGCGTATGAATTGCACGATAAACACACTGCGTGCGAGACGCATTTAGTGTGACCGGGTTGATATATCTATGGCGACCAAACGTCACCGGTGAGACAAACGTGCAACGAACGGACGGTCAGATTACGTTTTGGCTGGGGAAAAACTCATCAGAAAGTGTGGAGTAGTGGAGTACAGTAGAAAGTATAGTGGAGTAGAAAGTATAATAATTGCTGCAAAATGTAATGAAGTAAAAGTAAAAAGTATGCACTATTTATTCTACTTAAGTAAAGTAAAAATAAAGTAAATGAAGTAAAGTAACAAAGTATTTGTACTTCGTTACATTCCACCACTGGGAACAAGCTTCCATCTTACAATACACATTTTTGCACGTATAACTATAGGTAAAATGCCTGCATGTAACTTTAGCTGTAATAAATTACATCAATAATGACACTGTTGACCTTCCCTTAAACCTTAAATGAAACCTTAAAGCTGTCCAACCGCATCCACTTCAATATCAGCACACGTGGTTTGCAACACAACACAAAATCACAATATAAGTACAGTGTACCAATTTAATGTTTTATGTGCTACAAAAACATCCGATACTGTAAATTATCGGATTTGACTTTTCTTTTAAGAGAATTTCAGTAGGCTATGTAACTAGTTTAAACACGTGTGTTTGTGTTTAGGGCCTACATTTGGATGACTATAGCAGATAGCCTACTTTGCAGTTGTATAATGGTTAAATATTATACAATAGCCTAGGCCTGCCATATACATAGCCTATTATACAGGACAGTATTACGTCAGGCTACTATAATAGGCCTAGTGTATAGTGTTTCATAAAAAAATGAAACATCACCTGCTTGTCTCCTAAGAATGATATGCGTATACATGATACGCGCTGCTGTTTAAATGTTTGATTCTGATTGGTTGACGGGCGTTCAAAGGTGTGCAGTTGTTTTCAGGGAAACGGACGGATAAAGTAGTCCCAGGCGGGTTTTGACCGCATTACAGTTCCATATCACTTCGCCAAATGGTTTCAGTTATTTCAAAGGTTTTTACAGCCAAAGAACCATTTTTTGCCAAACAAATTGGTTTTAGGTTATTGCTTTCGCACAGAAACATGTTGTCAGGATGGCTCTGATGATTTTATCAGTAAAATATCTTTGGTTTGGTTTTGGGATTGGTGGGGACATTCCCAGATGCTGAGGAATAGGATTAATAGGATACAGGGTTTCCGCGGGGTCTTAAAAAGTCTAAAAAAGTCTAAAATTTCAAAATCACAATTTAAGGCCTTAAAAAGTCTTAAATTTGCTGAAGTATTGTGTTCTAGGTCTTAAATCTTTTTAAATGGGTCTTAATTTTCCTATGTCCATGTAAATCTCATTGATATGCTCCCGCAGTGCTTTGGAATGTTTTTTTTTTTAATTTTATTTATATTACTTAGTTGTAGTTCTTAATTCGTTGTATTACGACTACAAAATAGACCAACATGCAACAGCCAATCAGTTTTGAGGTTTTGTGTTATTGGCAGGTATGTCAGATACCACAGACAGACATAAAACGGATTTTATTCAGCTATGGGGACGTGGAAGTTTAGCGATACTTGGTTTGAAATATCTGAATTTAGGATCCGATTTTGCTGATTTGGATTTTGCTTTTTGAGACTCATTACGCGTTTCCTTTGTATTTTTTTTTTAATCGTGATATAGGTCTTAAATTTCATTCATAATGGTCTTAAAAAGTCTTAAATTTGACTTTGTGAAACCTGCAGAAACCCTGAGGATAACATTAAGGTTTTTAGTCTATGTTGACCTTAACAAGACATTAATGAATTTTGTAATGTTACGGTAACTGTTAAAGAAAAGAAGGGAGTTTAACAGAGACTTAACTTTACTCCGTTCATAATGCGATGCAATAGTGCAATACGGTCTCGTTCCTTGCAGGAATGTTGGTAACCAGACAGTTGTTGGACCCCATTGACTTCCATAGTAAAAAAAAGAAAATACTATGGAAGTGAAATCAACTGTATATATTCATCCATCATATAAAAAGGGAAAAACATCCAGTATGCGATGGCAGTCCTGTGGGCGAAAATGTCTTGTTGATGCGAGAGGTCAGAGGAGAATGGGCCGACTGATTCAAGCTGATAGAAGAGCAACTTTGACTGAAATAACCACTCGTTACAACCGAGGTATTCAGCAAAGCATTTGTGAAGCCACAACACACACAACCTTGAGGCGGATGGTCTACAACAGCAGAAGACCCCACCGGTTACCACTCATCTCCACTTCAAATAGGAAAAAGAGGCCACAGTTTGCAAGAGCGCACCAAAATTGGACAGTTGAAGACTGGAAAAATGTTTCCCGGTCTAATGAGTCTTGATTTCTGTTGAGACATTCAGATGGTAGAGTCAGAATTTGGCGTAAACAGAATGAGAACATGGATCCATCATGCCTTGTATCAACGGTTCAGGCTGGTGGTGGTGGTGTAATGGGGATGTTTTCTTGGCACACTTTAGGCCCCTTAGTGCCAATTGGGCATCGTTTAAATGCCACGGCCTACCTGAGCATTGTTTCGGACCATATCCATCCCTTTATGGTCACCATGTCCCCATCCTCTGATGGATACTTCCAGCAGGATAATGCACCGTGTCACAAAACTCAAATCTTTTCAAATTGGTTTCTTGAACATGACAATGAGTTGACTGTACTAAAATGGCCTCCACAGTCACCAGATCTCAACCCAACAGAGCATCTTTGGGATGTGGTGGAACGGGGGCTTCCTGCCCTGGATGTGAAAAAACAAAACCGAAAAAAAGAAAAAAAAAATCACCAACCCCAAACCTTTGAAAGGTATGAGTGTATATTGATGTGATTCTCTACACCTGTGGTTATAGGACACCTGTGTGAACTCGAGAACTGCTCACCCTAATATCATCAAGATATAGGCCTAGCAAAAGTAGAAGAAACTTGACACCAGCTGATTAAAAGTCAGTGAGCGAAAATAACTCTGTTCTGAGAACAGCACTGCGATGTTGACTGAAGCTCAAGCTCACTGTCCGACACTCAGTGTCACATCTACATTCTCCAAATTAGTCATTTAAAGTTCCTGTTTCTGTTAATGCTCTCAGCCATTGGAGTTCATAACAGCCTAATCTCACTCTGACACAGACGTTGTGTGAGGAAATGCATGTGGTCACATTAGTTTGCATGCTGTGATCCTCAGCTCGTTCTGTTGCATGAAAAGCTCGCTCGCGCTGCAAACTCTCTGATTGGCCTGTGCACGCGCAGATAGGAAGTGCTGCGACATTCAACCAAACCTTGGATCTGGAGGATCTCCAAATGCTCAGACTCAGGTGAGTGTTTCTTTAAGTGTGGAAATGCTGGAAGGGAAGCCTGTGAGGGAGTGATGGAGTGTCCTGGTTAAGGCTATAGTGAGCATCTCTGAGGAAAGTTAGTGCTTCTGTTCTTTGACTACTCAACCACAGAGGAAACTCAGCGGAGGAAATGTAACTCGCTCTCTGGGGTTTCACACAGCTTCTCAACAACACCGTATAAACTGTCGACACGCTGCCTTATCTTACATTTCGGTGCACGAAAAAATGAATTTCCAATGCAAATGGTGATGTAATGTCAGTTATATCTGATCTTCTTTGACGGCTAAACTGGAATTTGAATGCAAGTGTTTAAAGTTAAAGGAAAGTCTCAACAAATGAGGCAAATATTTTGAATACTGTAGCGCAATATTGTAATTTTTTTTTAAGAAATTGATGGTTTTATTCAGCAAGAATGCATTAAATTGATACAAAGTTACAGCAAAGACTGAAAACACATTCCTAATTTAAATATTTCTAATTCTAACAAACACATTGTTACATTTTTTTTTTATTTTTAGCGACTTTTTCTTACAGAACCCACATTTTTAATGTTATGCTGAGATTGGAAGCTAAACATATATTTCAGAAATGGCTATTTACAACATCTGAGGGTTTCATTTATGAAAAGTTTGAGCATTTGTCTCTCATTCCTGATTAATTTTGCCATAAATATGCCTCCGAAGAGATGCTGTGATACTGTAAAGTGCAACACATGTCTCTCTAAAAATGCTGGGTTGTTTAACCCAACTTTGGGTCAAATATGGACAAACCCAAATATTGGGTTAAAAATGTAATTAAAAAATGTAACCCATTGGCATGGTTTTGTCCATATTTGACCCAAACTTTGGACAAACCCAAATATTGGGTTAAAAAATGTAATTAAAATATGGACAAACCCAAATATTGGGTTAAAAATGTAATTAAAAATGTAACCCAATGGCTGGGTTTGTCCATATTTGACCCAAACTTTGGGTCAAATATGGACAAACCCAAATAATGGGTTAAAATGTAATTAAAATATGGACAAACCCAAATATTGGGTTAAAAATGTAATTAAAATATGGACAAACCCAAATATTGGGTTAAAAATGTAATTAAAAATGTAACCCAATGGCTGGGTTTGTCCATATTTGACCCAAACTTTGGGTCAAATATGGACAACCCAAATAATGCGTTAAAATGTAATTAAAATATGGACAAACCCAAATATTGGGTTAAAAATGTAATTAAAAAATGTAACCCATTGGCATGGTTTTGTCCATATTTGACCCAAACTTTGGACAAACCCAAATATTGGGTTAAAAAATGTAATTAAAATATGGACAAACCCAAATATTGGGTTAAAAATGTAATTAAAAATGTAACCCAATGGCTGGGTTTGTCCATATTTGACCCAAACTTTGGGTCAAATATGGACAAACCCAAATAATGGGTTAAAATGTAATTAAAATATGGACAAACCCAAATATTGGGTTAAAAATGTAATTAAAATATGGACAAACCCAAATATTGGGTTAAAAATGTAATTAAAAATGTAACCCAATGGCTGGGTTTGTCCATATTTGACCCAAACTTTGGGTCAAATATGGACAAACCCAAATAATGCGTTAAAATGTAATTAAAATATGGACAAACCCAAATA
Source organism: Cyprinella venusta (assembly GCA_038021265.1). Lineage (NCBI taxonomy): Eukaryota > Metazoa > Chordata > Actinopteri > Cypriniformes > Leuciscidae > Cyprinella > Cyprinella venusta. Next base: position 2,749,139 of record CM075867.1, on the reverse strand, counting down.
TTGGGTTAAAAATGTAATTAAAATATGGACCAACCCAAATATTGGGTTAAAAATGTAATTAAAAAATGTAACCCAATGGCTGGGTTTGTCCATATTTGACCCAAACTTTGGGTCAAATATGGACAGACCCAAATATTGGATTAAAAATGTAATTAAAATATGGCAATCCCAAATATTGTGTTAAAATGTAATTAAAATATGGAAAAACCCAAATATTGGGTTAAAATGTAATTAAAATATGGACAGACCCAAATATTGGATTAAAAATGTAATTAAAATATGGACCAACCCAAATATTGGGTTAAAATGTAATTAAAAAATGTAACCCAATGGCTGGGTTTGTCCATATTTGACCCAAACTTTGGGTCAAATATGGACAAACCCAAATATTGGGTTAAAATGTAATTAAAATATGGACAAACCCAAATATTGGGTTAAAAATGTAATTAAAACATGGACCAACCCAAATATTGGGTTAAAAATGTAAATAAATATATAGACAAACCCAAATATTGGGTTAAAAATGTAATTAAAAAATGTAACCCAATGGCTAGGTTTGTCCATATTTGACCCAAAGTTGGGTTAAAACAACCCAGCAGTTTTTTAGAGTGAAAGATCAGATCTGTTACTGTAAAATGAGCATTTTTTCCCCTTTCTTAAAAAAGCTTGAGTGTGTTAAATGTTGAGTGTGTATTTCTGCTGCCGTCAGGAAGTCATTGGTCTCAGTGTGATGAACACTTGAGAAGCAGATAAGAGCTTTTGACAGTCGAGTATAACACTTGACGCAGGCTGGATGCAGTATTTGCCTCCGGAAACAAATCACACAGAATGTCACAGATATATTAAGAAGGAAAGTCGTTACATTCCTGAAGATGAACATGAGTTGTGTTTGCTCATACAAATCTATTGGTCATGTTGGCAACTTTCCCAGTATGGGCTGTGCTATAGTGTGTCCTGAAGTGGATTGAGAGGCTGTTGTGGGTTGTGTTTAGGTTTCTCGTGGTGTTTTTTTCAGTAGCACTTCTGCTGCTATAAGGAAACGGAGCCAGCATCTGTCCGCAGCCACTCTGAGTGAGTTTACATGACAGAAGCGACACGGTGAAACACACACGGTGATGCACACGAGTAATCAGGTCACAGCTGTACAACATCAGTCAAACACACCTCGGTCTGATCTTCCATGAAAATGCATATTGGGTCAAACTGGAGCTTAGTTTGAGTGAAAGCTGATGTGCGAGATCTTTGTACACTCTAAAAAATGCTGGGTTGCTTCAACTCAAATTTGGGTCAAATATGGACAAATCCAAATGTTGGGTTAAAAATATAATTAAAAATATACAGTTGAAAGTTGAAGTTGGGTTAACGTTATAAATTACATTTTTAACCCAACATTTGGGTTTATCCAGACTTGACCCAAATTTGGGTTGAAACATTTTTTTTTCCAAGCATTTTTTAGAGTGTAGCGTAACATCTATATAAAATTTTGATAGTGAACACCTGCTGTTTTGTTACTTTAAAATGGCTACCGTTGTGGAAAAGAAGCATACTTTCAAAAAGCGCACTTATTATGAAAATAATGTACTTTAAAAGAATACACGGTAACACTTAAAAAATGCTGGGTTGCTTCAACCCAAATTTGGGTCAAATATGGATAAACCCAGATGTTGGGTTAAAAATGGAATTTAAAAATGTTAGCCCAACTTCAACTTTCACTTTCAACTGTACATTTTTTAATTACATTTATAACCCAACATTTGGGTTTGTATATATTTGACCCAAATTTGGGTTGAAACAACCCAGCATTGTTTTAGAGTGTAGCGTAACATCTATTTTTAAATTTTGATAGTGAACACCTGCTGTTTTGTTACTTTAAAATGGCTACCGTTGTGGAAATGAAGCATGGGCTAAAAAAAAATAAAAATGCTATAAAAAATGCTGGGTTGTTTCAACCCAAATTTGGGTCAAATATTGACAAACCCAAATGTTGGGTTAAAAATGTAATTTCAAATTTTAACACAACTTTCAGCTGTACATTTTGTAATTAAATTTTTTACCCAACATTTGGGTTTGTCCATATTTGACCCAAATTTGGGTTGAAACATCCCAGCATTTTTAGAGTGTAGCGTAACATCAATTTTTAATTTTGATAGTGAACACCTGCTGTTTTGTTACTTTAAAATGGCTACCATTGTGGAAAAGAAGCATTCTTATTATGAAAATATTATACTTATACTGTAACACTTTCTACACTCTAAAAAAATGCTGAGTTGTTTCAACCCAAACCCAACTGTTGGGTTAAAAATGGAATTTAAAAATGTTAACCCAACTTCAACTTTCACTTTCAACTGTAAACCCAACATTTGGGTTTGTACATATTTGACCCAAATTTGGGTTGAAACAGCTCAGCATTTTTTAGAGTATGAAGCCCATGCTTATAACGAATCATAGCCCCATTTATTCTTATTTATGTAAGTATTAATAAATATTTTTTATGAAGACTCATTAAGACCACTGCATTATAAGAACAGTTATAGTCACGCATCTGCTTTTTCAATGTGCATGCTCACTCTAAAAAATGCTGGGTTGTTTGAACCCAAATTTGGGTCAAATATGGACAAACCCAAATGTTGGGTTAAAAATGTAATTAAAAAATTTACAGTTGAAAATGAAAGTTGAAGTTGGGTTAAAATTTGAAATTACGTTTTTTAACCCAGCATTTGGGTTTGTCTATATTTGACCAAAATTTGGGTTGAAACAACCCAGCATTTTTTAGAGTGTAGCATAACATCTATTTTTTTATTGTTATATTAAACGTAAAATAGATCCAGAGACACTTGTTTTCTGTGCCAATTAGTTACCAGTTATGTCTTTAATGGTTATAGTTTGCATTAGAGGTCATGAATGATAAAAATATATTGTTGCAGTGTTTTGCTAGTATGTAACATTAAAAAAAGATAAAAAGTTAAACTATATGAATGATTTTATGACTTCTATTGTCTTTGAAAATGGACAAGTGTTTACAATGAACTAAAATATACTTTAATGTAATTTCTGTTGAAACTCGAGTCATAAATTGATTTGTAATTACACATTTGTAACGATGAAGTTACAGCTATATTTATTATTAATTTATCAATGCTTTTTAATAACACACTATAGTTAAAATGATGATCAAGTACTTGTTAGTACTTAACACATCAAAAAAAGTGTATACTTTTATCAGCATTGTTAAAACAATGATTTAAAATGTACTTTAAAGCAAAACTTTTAGACATTACTTCAAAATTTTAACATACTTCACAATACTTCATTTTAACATTTTTTACACTTAAACCCTTTCATTTCATTAATATAGTATCTGATAATACAGCTTTTAAAAAACAGACTTTTTGTAATACACTAGTGCACTTTCAAAACACTTCTCTTTCATAAGCGTATTTAAACTACAAAATGGTAAGTTTGAGGTATCAATGTGTGTGTGTGTTACTTTTTGACTTAACGGAAGTTGGATGAGCTATGTGTCTTCAGAAGATGTGACACTTCCTCAACTTATTTATCAGCTGGTTGTTGTTGAATAGTTGTAACTAATGTGTTTTTATACTTTTGTTTTCTCAGTCTTTCAGGTTAAAAGTGTCACGACGTAAGAGAAACGATGCCTGGACCTCCACCACCGCCCCCTCCTGCCCCTCCTCCAACTTTTTCATTGGTATGAGACCATCATTTTTCAGATCTACATATTTTGATAAGTATCTCTTAATATAGTATTTAAAGGCCTGGTTTCACAGACAGGGCTTAGATTAAGCCAGGATTAGGCTTTACACTCTCAGAAAAAAAGGTACAAAAGCTGTCACTGGGGCTGTACCTTTTCAAAAGGTACACTTTTGTACCCAAAGGCTGCATATTGGTACCTTAGTGGTACATATTAGCACCTAAAATGTACATATTAGTACCTAAAATGTACATATTAGCACCTAAAATATACATATTAGGACCTAATAGACATATTAGCTCCTGAAATGTACATATTAACACTAAAAATGTACACATTAGCACCTAAAATGTACATATTAACATCTAAAATGTACACATTAGCACCTAAAATGCACATATTAGCTCCTGAAATGTACATATTAACACAAAAAATGTACATATTAGCACCTAAAATGCAAATATTAGCACCTAAAATGCACATATTAGCACCTAAAATGTACTTATTAGCACCTAAAATATACATATTAGGACCTAAAATAGACATATTAGCTCTTGAAATGTACATATTAACACTAAAAATGTACATATTAGCACCTAAAATGTACATATTAACACCTAAAATGTACATATTAGCACCTAAAATGGACATATTAGCTCCTGAAATGTACATATTAACACTAAAAATGTACATATTAGCAACTAAAAATGCAAATATTAGCACCGAAAATGCACATATTAGCACCTAAAATGTACTTATTAGCACCTAAAATGCACATATTAACACCTAAATCTACTTATTAGCATCTAAAATGTACATAATAACACCTGAAATGTACATATTAGCATCTGAAATGTACATATTAGCATCTAAAATGTCCATATTAGCACCTAAAATGCACATATTAACACCTAAAATCTACTTATTAGCACCTAAAATGCACATATTAACACCTAAAATATACTTATTAGCACCTAAAATGCACATATTAACACCTGAAATGTACATATTAGCATCTGAAATGTACATATTAGCATCTAAAATGTCCATATTAGCACCTAAAATGCACATATTAACACCTAAAATCTACTTATTAGCACCTAAAATGCACATATTAACACCTAAAATCTACTTATTAGCACCTAAAATGCACATATTAACACCTAAAATCTACTTATTAGCACCTAAAATGGACATATTAACACCTAAAATATACTTATTAGCACCTAAAATGTACATATTAACACCTGAAATGTGCATATTAGCACCTAAAATGTCCATATTAGCACCTAAAATGGACATATTAACACCTAAAATGGACAAAAGTTTACCTTTTTGAAAAGGTACAGCCCCAGTGACAGCTTTTGTACCGTTTTTTCTCAGAGTGTAGTTCAATTATCATTTAACCCTTGTGCAAAGTTCGATTTCTGGTGCGGCTTTTATGGAGCGGATCATGTCGATTCCTTATGCACTACAATATTTCTCTCACATGAACGTTTTATTCTTTTTTGGTTTCATTTTCACTTTGCTTAGTCAGTCCAGTTGTTATCATGAATATTCACTAAGGAGCACACCTCTCTGTATTTGGTTGATCCTCACTGTGTTTTTAAATGGGATAGTTCACCCCAAAATGAAGATTTTGTCATCACACTTCCAAACCTGTATGCATTTCTCATTATAGATGACTATGGAAGTCGGTGGCTTCTTTAAAAATATCTTATTTTGTGTTCAACGAAGAAACTTATACAGGTTTTGAAGAACCTAAGGGTAAGTAAATGATGACAGTATTTCCATTTTTGGGTGAACTATATCCCTTTAAGTTTCTCTTTAGTTCCCGTTGATTGTACGTTTGTGCTGTTTGTGTATGGCACACTGTGTCCTTTGATATTACATTGAGTTTACTTTATATTAATAAATCACGTTTATATTTGGATCGACATCGTCTACCTTCTTCCTCCTGGGATTAGACTACAATTCCAAAAGTAAGTTTGATTTATATCATTTAAATTGGCACCGGAGAAAGTTTTGAATTGATCAAAATTCTGCATTTATTGTTTATTGTTCAACCGTTGAACATTATAGCTAATAGCTAACAAATAACATTGTATAGACTTTTTATGTGAATTTTTTTCTCCCATAAATGACGTCAATAGTGTAACAGCAATTAAAAACTGATGCACTTTCTTGTGTCTATTTAACCATGTGACCACATCATGTAATACGGCATTATGCAACGTGTAATTGTGTAGCATACACCGACTGTTCAAAGTTGCAGGTATTCATGGCTCAATATCTATTTTGAGTTGACGGCAATGTGTGGTGTTTATGTGACATCTCTAATTTACATTTACTTTCACTAGGCGAACACAGAGAAGCCGAATCTGAACAGAAATGAGCAGCAAGGGAGAAATGCCTTACTATCAGATATCAGCAAGGGGGCTCGACTGAAGAAAACCACCACCAATGATCGGAGCGGCCCAATTCTGGACAGTGAGTTCAACTTAATTTGTGCTATATGTTTTGAAATATATATATATATTTTAGGGCTGTCAAACGATTAATCGCGATACAACAACACCAAGCCCACGAGTGGAATCTGAACAAAGAGGACACATGACAAATGAAATGAAAACAAACTGAAAGTCCATGAAAACTAAACTGCTATATTTCATAAAAAAAATATGAATTTTCATATTCATAAAAAGATTTGATTTTGATTTCATGGTGACTTTAAGACTGGTGCCAAAGACATTCTAACAAATAAACTGATATATTTTTTATAAGTAAATAAAAACAATTCTTTTATTTGTAAGTATTGCAAGTATTATAATTATTAATTGATTTTTTTTTTTTTTACACAGAGCCCAAAGGAGGAGGAGGAGGAGGAGGAGGAGGGGGAGGGGGAGGTGGGGGTGGAGGACTGGGTGGGCTGTTTCAGGGAGGAATGCCAAGACTGAGATCACCAGGAAGCAACAACAGTAATCATCTAAAATAAACTATTTTTTTTTTAATTATTATTATTTAATACTGTATTCAAGCCTTAAATTAAAGGGGTAAAAATAAAAAAAATAAAAATATGAATATTATATAATAATCCTATTTTTAATTTTTAATTTTATAGAAGTATTATTATTAATAATACAATTATAATGATTATTTAGTAATAATAATTTCATTTTTATTATTTGATCCCATATTATTTTTTGTATTGTGACAAAATTAAATCAAAATGTTTATACTATACAATGTGTATAATATAATAATATTCCTAATAGTCCTATATATTTTTTTCTGTTGACAAACTAAAATCAAAATTATTATACTGTACTATACTATACTAAACGTTATTTTTATAAAATAGAAATAATCCTAATTTAGTCATTTTATTTTTTTTTCCATTGACATAAACTGAAATCAAAATGTTTATGGGTTAGGGTTAGGGTTAGGGTTAGGGTCTATACTATAATATACTGTTACTATACTATACCATACCATACCAGACTATACTATACTAGACTAGACTAAATTATACTATACTATACTATACTAGACTAGACTAGACTAGATTATACTAAACTTGTGTAAGATAATAATATTCCTAATTAAGTCCTAATTATTTTTTTCCATTGACAAAAAATGAAATCAAAATGTTTATACTATACTATAATATACTGTTAGTATACTATACTATACTATACTATACTATACTAGATACTATACTATACTAGACTATACTAGACCAGACTAAACTAGACCAGACTAGACTAGACTATACTAGACCAGACTATACTATACTAGACGAGACTAGACTATACTAGACCAGACTATACTATACTAGACTATACTAGACCAGACCAGACTATACTAGACTAGATTATACCAGACTATACCATACTAGACCAGACTATACTATACTAGACTATACTAGACTAGACAATACTAGACTAGATTATACTAGACCAGACTTTACCATACTAGACTAGACTAGACTATACTTGTGTAAGATAATAATATTCCCTAAGTCCTAATTATTTTTCCCATTGACAAAAACTGAAATCAAAATGTCTATACTATACTATACTATACTATACTATACTATACTATACTATACTATACTATACTATACTTTGTAAGATAATAATATTCCTAATTAAGGCCTAATTATTTTTTCCATTGACAAAAACTGAAACCAAAATGTGCTGTACTTAAAACTTGTCTTCATATTCTTTGTTTTCTGCTGCCGTTAAAACAGTAAGAGGACCAGTGCCTCCCTCAACTGGGAGATTCCCAGCGCCCAGCAGCCCAGCAGGAAGCAGACCCCCATTCCCAGTCCCTGGACGACCTTCCCCTGGGAGGACCGGACCCCCACCTGTACCACCATCGGGACGCTCATCCCAGCAGAGCTCTCCCAGCGGCCCTCCACCTCTGCCTGGAAACCGGCCGTCAGGTTCCTCTCCTTCCGGACAAGCCTCAAGCCTGCCGAGCAGACGTCCAAGCCTTCCACCCGCCCCGAGGGAGTCCCAGTCTTCTTTCCCTCCACCACCAATGCCTACATCTACCCGGCCGCCATTACCCACAATCCCTAGCAGGCCCTTAGATGACCTCCCTCCCCCTCCACCACCAACTGGAGGAAGAAGGGCGTCATTTTCTCGAGATGGCCCACCACCACCACCATCAACTGAGATTAAACCAATGAGTTTTCAGAGGCCCATGGGTAATCCGCCTCCATCCTTACCTCCAGGGAGAGGAGGGGCACCACCCATCCCACCATCCCCGAGGGATGAGTCCAACTCTAGAGGCAGTCAGAGAAATAGCCTTCCGCCACCTCCTCCACCTGGACGCTCCAGCCCACTGCCTCCACCGCCCAATGAGCGGCCTCCTCCATCGGGACGGAGCCCATCCATACGCACAGGTATGTGGAAGGTCATTTCTGTTTCTCAGTTCACTTTTTACCATCCCAATATTGAGTCAAATTTCAGGTATTTTATATTTAAAGTCCTTGATTCTGATTGATCAATCGCTGTATTTTGTTCACGGTAAAACACAGCAATGACCGTTTCACCAAACGGTTCACCCCTAGCAACCACTCTTAGCAACTTAATCATATGTTCTTATTGATATTTTTCATTGAAGCGTATAGACTAGTATCATGAGCTTGACCTTGTACCTTGTACCAGTACCTTGACCTTGACCTTGACCTTTTAACTAGAGCCCGACCGATAAAGGATTTTGAAGGCCTATACCGATACAAATATTTTTGGGTTTTAAAATCCGATATATCGGCCGATATTTTATTTATTTATTTTTTAAACTGGACATGATAGTCATGCTTATTTGAGTTAAGAGAACTGATAGGGATGTTCTTTTAATTGTTATTCAATCAATGTATGTATCGCGACCAACTCAACGAGTGTTGCCAACAGGAACAGTGTAGAGTGCCCTCTGGTGGACAAACTATACAACTCCAACACTCGTTACACGGTTCAAGCGTGTTTCGTCCATTTTTATGAGTAAGTCAGTCAGTAGAGAAGGCTCTTATATTGAAATGACTAGTGTGTTAGGCCATGGGATAACCCCAAATGTTAAAAGCAGAGCCAGACCGATATATCGGCAGACCGATATTATCGGCCGATATTAGGCATTTTCCAAACTATCGGTATCGGCAGTTATAATGGCCGATAAATGAATATTTCGAAAATAAAATAAAAACGAAGTTAGAAGTTATACTAATTTGCCTTTAGATGGCGTCACTCATGTCGCCATCTAAAGGCAAATTAGTATAAATTCTGTTGCTGTTCACGGTCAGGGACTATTTTTTTTCCAGCGGAAGGAAGGCTTTTAGTGAGTTTACTTCATGAAAGTTGCATTGATACATATTTTTTGGCTTTAACATCTGTATTGTGTGGTAACTATTTAATTTAAAATTGGCTTCAAAAAGTGGCTTGAATTTAAGCTTAACAAAGCCTGAGCCTCGCCTTTGGTCCATCAGTCTTATTTTTTAAACTGTTGATTTGATAGCAGACAAGTGTTACTTAAATCACAGCAACAGATGTTGGAATGTTGCGTGGAGTCAACCAATCAAAATGCGGCATGAACTCGACCAATCAGCTTGTCCGGCGCCCAAGTCCCACCCATGAAAGTTCTCAAACTTTGAAAAGGAAGAAGTACTAGCTCGCGAGCAGGGACTTTTGGACGGGGAGACTTCATTTCGACCCTTGTTCCTGTGGTGGAAACACACAGAGTACCAGCCCAAAAGTCCTTTGTTCCTGGGGAAAGTTCCTTGGGTGGAAACGTGGATTAATATGCTTTTAAATTTCCCCCATTTTTTAAATAAATCAAATGTGAATTTGGTGACGCCTGCATACACACGATTCATGTGTTGTGATGTTTAGAAACAAGACATTCTGTGGATTTCTCACCATGCGACTGGACCTTCCTTCCAGGTCCTCTTCCACCTCCACCCACAGGAGGAGGAAACAGAGGTGGGATGCCTCAGCCCGTGCCTCCTCCTAATCGTCCCGGTGGATCAGGCAGACCCGCTTTACCCCCAGACCCTCCCAGAGTGCCCAGCTTTCCTCCCCCGCCCCCCGAAACCACCAACGGCTACCAGTGCCCTCCACCGCCTGCCACAGGTACGACCTCTGCGCTCTTAAAGGGATAGTTCACCCCAAAAATTATGTCATTAATTACTCACCTTCATTTCATCTTAAGCCCGTAATGGTGCGTTCACATTGGATGTGAATAGCGCGTCAGACGCGAATGATTTCAATGTTAAGTCAATGGAAAGACGCGTTACGCGCGTAAAAAATTCCTGCAGCGCGAATGAGGCGTAGAGCGAGAGGTCATTCGTAGGGTTGGGTATCGAGAATCGAGTATTGATTGGAACCGGGACTAACTTTTCGTTTTTCCCGGAATCGTTCAAAAGTTAAAATTTAGATTCCTAGTTTCAATATTCACAGTCCGCCGAGCGGAAGAAGAAACCGCTGAACAACACCAACGAAGAAGCGTCTACCGGAAGTGTTGGCATAACCGCGCGATTCGAACATGAGTAGCTTACGTCGGCGGTCCAAAGTGTGGCTTCACTTTTCTAAATATATCAAAATCTCGGTAAATGCAGAGTATTTCCCTTTAGAAAGGAGTATTTCCTTCAGAAAGACCGTTGGTTAGCAAGGTTAGCTAAACTTTTTTGACCCTGCATCCGGAATCGAAACAAGGAATCGGAATCAGAATCGTTCAAATTCAAACGATACACAACCCTAGTCATTCGCGCATCAAGTTCGTGCGAATTGAGCGTCTGGCGCGTTACGCGCAAATGATTTAGTTAGTGCTATTTGTGCATTCACGTGTTTGACACGAATTCGTGCCTGCCGTCTGAGTTGAAAAATCTGAACTTTGGCATCAAATTCGCGCCGCATTAACTAGGGTTGGGTATCGAGAATCGAGTATCAATGAACCAGGACTAACTTTTCGTTTTTCCCGGAATCGTTCAAAAGTTAATTTCGATTCCTAGTTTCGATATTCACAGTCCGCCGAGCGGAAGAAGAAACCGCTGAACAACACCAACGAAGAAGCGTCTACCGGAAGTGTTGGCATAACCGCGCGAGTCGAACATGAGTAGCTTACGTTGGCGGTCCAAAGTGTGGCTTCACTTTTCTAAAAATAACAAAATCTCGGCAAAATGCAAAAATTTGTGACGAAAGGAGTATTTGTGACAGAAGGATTATTTCCTTCCTTCCGTTGGTTAGCAAGGTTAGCTAAACTTTTTTGACCCTGCCTCTTAAAAGAATCGGAATCGAGAATCGTTAGGAACCGGAATCGAAACAAGGAATCGGAATCAGAATCGTTCAAATTCAAACGATACCCAACCCTAGCGTTAACCAATCAGGAGCCTAGCTACTTGCTCATGTGGTGAAGTTGGATTCTTCAATAAATTATTTTGCAATATGACTAAATGCCTGGTGTGGTTCTAATGCACAACAAAGCAAATATTTTATGACTCAAATCTTTATTTCAATATACGAGACATGTTCATTTTGTATTGAATGTTATCTATTACATATCTAGATTATATGAAATATTATTATGATGTAAAGACAACCAACTTATGTGCATAAGTTCGTGTCTGGACGTGAGAGAGAAAAAATCACAGGACAGGTTAATAACTTTTGGAGGCTGGCTTTATTTATCATCAAAACAAAAATAAATGACAGATTAAATAGATGAGGGCGAGGGTGATCCTCGCTCACTCCGATGCAGGACAGCAGGTCATCAAACTGGCCGCGGGACAGGCGGAAGTACCGCTGACAGGGCCGTCATCGAGGCACAGCTCCTGGTGCGAGCAAATGGTGAAACTTGACAAGCGGTTCGCCTCCGAAGGGTCCGGTGGACACAAATACGGCGACGATGATCCCCACGCCGCTGTTCTGCTCTCCAGAGCAAATACAGGGTGGTGAATGGGGTTGGGTATCGTTTGAATTTGAACGATTCTGATTCCGATTCCTTGTTTCGATTCCGGTTCCCAACGATTCTCGATTCCGATTCTTTTAAGAGGCAGGGTCAAAAAAGTTTAGCTAACCTTGCTAACCAAACCAAATACTCCTTTTGTCACAATTTTTGCATTTTGCCGAGATTTCGTTATTTTTAGAAAAGTGAAGCCACACTTTGGACCGCCGACGTAAGCTACTCATGTTCGACTCGCGCGGTTATGCCAACACTTCCGGTAGACGCTTCTTCGTTGGTGTTGTTCAGCGGTTTCTTCTTCCGCTCGGCGGACTGTGAATATCGAAACTAGGAATCGAAATTTTAACTTTTGAACGATTCCGGGAAAAACGAAAAGTTAGTCCCGGTTCCAATCGATACTCGATTCTCGATACCCAACCCTAATGCTCGATCTACATAAAAAAGATGGCCGTCAACGGGTTTCGATTCTGATTCTGAAGTGCTTTACTGGTTCAAAAAAACTGAATTTACCACTTTATTTACAAAATATGACATTCATGTATCGTGGCACTTTCATTAACGCTCATATTTTGTAAATAAAGTGTAAATTCAGTTTTTTGTGCAAACAAAGTGCTTGTGTCAATTCATAAAATTGAGGTTAAACCACTGGAGACTCATGGATTGCTTTAATAATAACTTTACTACCTTTCTGGGCCTTGAAAGTGGTAGTTGCGTAGCCTGTCAATGGAGGGACAGAAAGCTCTCAGATTTAATTAAAAAGATCTTCATTTGTGCTTCGAAGATGAATGAAAGTCTAACGGGTTTGGAACGACATGAGGTTGACTAATAAATGACGGAATTTTTAGGGTGAACTATCCCTTTAAGACTGAATCTTATATTGGTCTATGAGAAAATGGCAGCATGTGTCAACAATACAAAAGGTAGTGAGTTGAAGAACCTGAAGAGACATTTCCGCATTGTCGTCGATAAACAGAATTGAAAAAAAAAATTGGTTTTCTGGAAATGAGAAAGTATTTTAACAGAAATAAACACAGTGTTGAGTTTCGAGTTTTTGGAATTTAAAGGGACAGTTCACCCAAAATGTTTAATTCTGTCCTCATTTACTCGCCCTCATGTCGTTGACTGACTTTCTGTGTCCTGTGGAATGTTAAAGGAAATATTTTGGAGAACGTTTAGAAAAAGCTGTTTCGGTTCCCTTTGACTTCCATTGTTTGAACAAAAAAAAATACAATGGAAGTCAAAGGGAACTAACACTGAAATATCTTCTTCTGAAGTCGGTCGAATGTCATTCAGACATGAGGGCGAATAAATGATGACAGGATTTTCATTGTGGGTGACCTTTCCCTTTAATGTCCATTGACAGCAGATGCAGCATTACGTATGGTTATGAAAATGTACTATTGAAAATTGCTATTGACCGACTCTTTTGGCGGTAAATAATCTATCGTATTCTTTTCCTCTAGATGATTGGGGGATGAGGTTCTCCTTCCATGCTCTGTCCGAATTACCTCCACCAGAGCCGTACGTCTCCTTCTCGAAGTCTTACCCCAGCAAGGCCGGGGGCAAAGGTCAGCACCGCAGGGTTTTGTGCAGAATTGTAATGAAAAGTGTGTGTTGTTGTGAATCTAGTATGATGCTAATGTCCACTCACGATTGTTTTTGTTTAGTTGACATGTAGAGTTTTGCATATTTTAATGTCAGAATAATTAGTTTATATCTATTTGTTTTTCAGGAGTCAGAGACAGAGGAGCGCCACCCCTGCCACCAATTCCCAGATGAAATGTTTTGGCATTATTATAATATGAGATGGATTTTCATCTCCTGAATGAGACTCAGGAACTCATTTTTTAGATACATTTTATTTTTGTATGCATTTAATTTCTTTTGGGGGGGAAATGTATGGCAATTAAAGTGCATTTTCTTTCATTACCCATGAAAGTTTGTTTTAATCAGTTTGCAGTTTGAAATTAAGACATTTTTACTAGGGCTGTCAAAACGATTAATCACGATTAATCGCATCCAAAATAAAAGTTTGTGTTTACATAATATATGTGGGGGCACTGTGTATAATTATTTTAGATATACTGTATAAATACACACACATGCTTGTATATATTTAAGAAATATTTTCATGTATATTCTGTATATGGACTTATGTATAATTTATATTATATATAAATATTTTTTTTTTCTTAAATATACATGCATGTGTGTTTTTATATATATATATATATATACAAAATAATTATACACAGTGCACCCATGTATATTATATAAACACAGACTTTTATTTTGGATGCGATTAATCGCGATTAATCGTTTTGACAGCCCTAATTTTTACATATGTGTACAGGTTTAAATTGCATTGTGAGTTCCAAATGTCCCAACAAGTGTGTGTGTAGTTCAGGTATTCCCTAAATTGCGGGGACATTTTTGGTCCACATGAGGAAAACAGCTTATAAATCAAAAATTGATTGATTTGATAATGTTAAAATGTGGAAAGTTTTGTGTGATGGGAAGGTTTAGGGGTCGGAATGGGTTATGGGAGAAAATATTCAGTTTGAAACAGTACAAAAATCATTATTTCTAATGAAAGTCCCTGTAAAACATGAAAACCCAACTCACAAAAATACCTTGTCCTGCAAGTTATATTTACATTTATTTATTTAACAGACCAATTCATCTTGACTAGCATTTGAGATAAATAGTGAGTAGAATTTATCATAAACTAGCACACATTTCAACAGAAGGTTACGCAGCTAGAAAAGTGAAGTTGCAAAACTGAAGAGGAAAGAGAGAAAGGTAGTTTAACACACAGCAATATCCACATTTGAAGTAATAGGGGTATTTTGCGTCTCAATTAAAAATGGTTATTCTCTCCTGAATTTATTTGCTTTTCAATCAATGCAGGAATATAGTGGACATTAAAGCCGCTTTGAGCAAAGAAGTGATATAGCGAAGCGATGCTAACTTCTGTCAAACCAAGCCACTGAAAGTCCCCACACTGCTATCCCTTCAACCACTTGTGTGTGTGTGTGTGTGTTTGAGTTTGAACTGAACTGCTTACAGTGTGTACTTACCTAGAAAGTACTGGCTAATATAAGGTAAGTACATGGAACAGGGTTAGGTTTAGGGGTAGGTTCCGGGTTAGTACTAGTTATTACCCAGTAATTGTAGTTACTAAAATAAGTACATAGTATTTACATGGGTAACTGGACTGAAAGGTCACGTGAACAAGGCTGATACAATGAGGTGGATGGAGCAATGACTAGATTTGTCAATAGGTATGACATCAAATCACTGAAAGATGATCAGAGTTTTGTATTGACACCTGATAGCAGGTAAAACATAAAGCATAACTGTATTTTCTGCTTTGTTTTCTGATTATGCTGTATTTTTTGTTGGCTATTCCAGTGTTTCTCAAATTCTGAATTCAGCCCAGGGTAACGTAAATGGGTTTGCGTTTGTATTTGTACACACAAACTGGCCAGTGGCCCAAAATAAAGTTCGACTAATCCTGTAGTCAAACATTTTGAATTAGCTGTACATTGTGAAATGCTTTATTTAAAGAAATGCCTCCCTCTATCGACCATGACAAGAACATTTGGCTATTTTGTAAAGCCGTCAAATTCGGTTATTTTTTTCCGAACAAATACCAATTGTAATGTGTGAAATGTAAGTCATATTCCCATAGAATCGATAGTTTTCAAATATATACATATTTTTTTTTAATAAAGGAGGTTTCCATACTACCAGAGCCCGTCTGACGGAGAGCCTTGGTTGCAGTTCCATTAGAATTCCACTGGAGGTGCTCGCGGGCGAGAGCAGAATGAATGGGAGTCTATGGGGCTAAACGGCTAAATGTGTCTCTTTCACCTGCTTGTCGTTAAATTAACATAGATTTTATTGTTGATTCCCCACGTTGAATATAGATTATAGGTCAAAAGTCGAATGAACGAGTACTTATGTCCTTTTGAGTTCTTACAGGTTAGGCCGTTGTTGGCCGGAACACGCTAGCATTCTGCTATTGTAAGACGTCATCACAGTTTTGAACTGATTTTTAGAACAGATAAGTGAACTTAAAAAATGCAATTTTCAGCTGAGTGTATTTTCTTAGCCCTCCCTTTTGAATGCAACTTTCAAATTACTTGACAAAAAAATTACATCCTGAGAAAAGAGGATTTCTGGGGGTGAAACCCCATTGACTCCCATTCATTCTGCACTCGACCGCGAGCGCCCCCGCGTGGACAGAGAAGTGTTACTGCAGCCAGCCCAGAACCCGGAAGTAACCATGTGTTGTTGTTTCAAGCTTATGCAAAGCACCACGTGAGAGGTGCCTGTGCGCTTGTGCGCATGCGCACACCCTTGACCGATTTCTATTGGCGAGTGTGATTATAACTTCACTGCAGCGGTGTGTGTGAGTGTGTGTGTTAGTACTATGATAACAAGACTCATGCTTACAGCACACAGACAGAGCAGAGGCGACACGGAAGAGCAGTTGTGGATCTGAGATCACTGCTCGATGTCATCTAGAAACAGCATGAGTGAAAGTGTGTTTGTGTGTGTGTGTTTCTCACACACTAGATCGGATTTGCAGGAATCAGCTGATCAGGTGAGTCTGTCAACAACTCACTGTACACACAGGACCCAGTACATCTAAAAAGATTCTGGCGTTCATGCTAGATTACATTGCCTGGTAACTTACTAACATTCGCTATTGTTTACAACTCAAACTAGTACCAGAAAGTAAGCTGGAACCAGGACAGACAGGACAGGACTGTAATATTACTGGAAGTGAATACATAAATCCATCTCTGGAAAGTCCTCTAGGGCTTGACTAAAGAAATACACATATGTATGCTTGTGTAACAAGAAGTTTGATTAGAAACATGTCACAGTGCATTTTTAACCCATGCAAAGCTTTTCTTTGTTTTGTTCAGTAGTACAGTTTATTGAAACTAAAGTTTAGACAAAATATAACATTAGACAAAATATTTGAGAAAATCTAAAAAAAAAAAAGAAAAAGTTGTGTTGCATCATACGTGTTTTGTTTTGTATTGTATGATACATCAGTTACTCATTTTGGGAAGATATAGTGAGGCAATGAAGCTCATCCTTGATTCAGAGCCCAAAACTGAGCAAATTTGTTATTTATATGTGTACAAAATCAGATTAAATTATGATGCTTGCATTAGAAATCAATGAGGTCTTTATACAGGCCTAAGTTGCACAATACTTCCATAAAAGGCTTATAAGTATTAGTTGTCACTCTTTATATCACAATAATGTCTTAGATGATGTTAAATTCTTAGTTTTATTATCAAAGCTCTTTAGTTTTAAAACAATGCAATGCAAAAAAAAAAATCATGATGGAGAAATGAATTAATAAGTGTAATAAGTGTTCCTCAAAATGGATCATATTTGAATACACTTCCATTTTAACATTTCAAAAGAACTAACCTAAGTTTCTTCTGTCCAGTAAATGTTAATTGATAGGAATATAAAAGTTTTTGTTATATTAATGCAGAAAAATGCATGTGGATCATGACCATAAGGAGGATATTTTTAGTAGGATTTTGCCAAAAAGATTACAAACTATAAAGAGGGACTGAAGGCATGTAGTTGATTGTGTGGAAAAGGTTTTATTCAAGGTAGATATATATGTATCAAATATGATACTGTAGATCTTTACGGTTACAGGTTTGACTAGACATTTGTATATATGCAGGGTCTAAAACTAACTTTTTACCACACTTGCCAACGGCGGTGACTTTATATATATTTGGCCACAAATATTTCGTAACAGGCGGTTATGACTCCAGCATTTTAGATTCCAGTGAAAATTCACAATTTCACTCTATTACAATTTTGATACAGCTAAAACTACTAGCCTAGATTAAAAAGACATATCAAAGCCATGTAAGCATTCAGTAATAGTTTAAAGAACGAATAATCAAATTGCAAGCAAAAGCACACATAAATGCAGTAGAACAGAGATGTTGGGGAAGCTACTCTGAAACTGTAGTTTGACAAGCTACTCGTACGTTAAAGTAGTTAAACTACAGTCAAGCTACCCTTTTGGAAAAGTAGTTAGCTACACTACAAGTTACTATCAAAAAGTAGTTAGCTACATTGAAACTACTTTTGCTTTTTGAACAACATATTATAAATAGGCTATTATATTACATATTATTATTATTATAACATGTTATAAATTATATATTATAAATGACTGAATTAGTGTCTGATGAAACTAAGTTTTAATTAAAATATTTAGTGTTTAAAACAATGCAATACAATTATGATTTCATAGAGTATTGTTTTTTTACACACAACACTCAAATATCTCAGACTGTTTGTCAAAAGTGCAAAATTGCAACAAATAGCCTACAACATTGCAAGAACAAAATATAGGCCTACATTCAACAAATTGCATTTAGAACATTTTCTCAAAAATACCGATTTAGCTTGGACAAATAAGGCCACGGGTAATTGACGTTAGTTGTTTCTCCAAATCTGCCGTCACGTCTTGCTCCATCATGGATAATCATAATATCAGTGTGTCAACGCACTTCTGTACGTCAGTGAACCGTTAGCCGCAAGATGCGTGATTGAACAACAGGTGGCGGTAATGGCAAAAAAATGAGTTTGTAATCTAACAAGAAGAAGAATATCCTTGCATCGCGCTGATTCGCGCATGCTCAACAAACGCAATGTAGCTTTTGCTCGCGCTACACCGCTACTTGCTGCAAAAATTAGTTAGCTATACTGGAAAAGCTTCACTGTTTAACAACAACTGAGCTACTGCCAAGTTACTGAAAATGTAGTTAAGTTAGTAGCGCTGCTACTTGTAGTTAACTACTCCCCAACACTGGATACAACTGATATAAATAGTTGTTTTTCGGGTTACTGTAGTAGGTCTGACAGTAGTTTTCAGGTACTGAACTAAACTGATTAATCCTTATTAAAGTTACTAAAGTTATTCAGTCAAGAGCAGTGAGTGAATTTTTCCTTGTTTTGTTGTTGTTTGATTAACATTCAGACAGCAGCAGGAATATTTAGGCTTCTGTTACTTTAAGAGCTGCACGGCTCAAATGTACTGATACACATTCGTTTTTGTTTACGCTCACTTAAGAAAACCGACTATGTGTACGTGGATACTCGCCGAGACGGCCATTTTGATATAATTTTGAGTGAATTTGCCTGTTCAATTTCAAATTTACTATTTATGCGCTGTCTGAGACGCGGCTTTTCTGATCACGTGTTTCGGATTTTTAAACTTCACACACATGGCATGAGGAACGAATTGCGCTTGAATATTTAAAATTTGCAAGGATTAAACTTTTATTTTGTTTTTGAAGTAATTTTAGGCCCTATATATGTTTACGTGTATTTTCTATATATATATATAGAGAGCCTAAGTCCCGCCCCTTTGCTTCCGGCTCATGGGACCTTATTTCGGAAAAAATATGAATGGTGGTCAATGGCTAGAGACAACTTATCTTTTTATTCCATCTGAACTGTGCCCTGAATTACACATATGATGTTTGTCAATTTAAAAGATAATTCTGAAAGTCAAAAACGTCGCAGTTTGTCATACAGCAGAAGAGTAACATTTAGTTTTATGTGAAAATCGCTCTGTGAACTACATCTCCCAGGAAGAGAAACGAGATCCGCTGCTCGTGTGTGTGCAGTCTGGTACAAAACACTCAGGTAGGACGGCGTAACGTTACGATTATAACGTAAGGCTGTAGAAACAATGTCAGACAGCCTCAGTAAAGTTAGCTTCAGTCATTAAGAGAAAATGTGCGCCTTTGGGGTTTGTAGTCTTTGTAATTACGTATTTTCACAGTCTTATACCTCAACGGTTTTACATCAAACTGCGACTTTCTTTACTTTAAAATGTATCTTTTAAATTGACAAACATCATATGTGTAATTCAGGGCACAATTCAAACCAGATCAAAATATTTGTTGTCTCTTGCCATTGACTACCATTCAATATTTTTTCGAAGTTAGGTCCCATGGTGGTCGACCGGAAGGGGAGGGACTTAGGCTCTCTATAGGACTGTCAAACGATTAATCCAAAATAAAAGTTTGTGCTTACATAATATATGTGGTATAATTATGTGTAAAATTATTTTGTATATATATATATATATATATATATATATATATAAATACACACACATGCATGTATATTTAAGAAAAAAATATTATTTATATAAAATATATTTATATATAAATCTATATACATTATATATATGAAAATATTTCTTAAATATATACAAGCATGTGTGTATATATATATATATATATATATATATATATATATATATATATATATATAATATACACAGTGCACCCACATATATTATGTAAACACAAACTTTTATTTTGGATGCGATTATTTTGGATTATCAAAATAAAAAATTATTTTGGAATTATTTTGGATTTTATTTTGGATTAATCGTTTGGCAGCCATATATATATATATATATATATATATAGGCTATATTTGAGAGCCTAAAATCTCATAATAGTATATAATAAGTATAAATGGGTTGATTATACTTATATGCTATTATAAAGCATAGTTGACTTGGCATGGCACACACACACATATGGTAATCATTCAGAGCCATTTTATGTAAATACCAGGATATATTCAAATAGTCACTGTGCTATCTAAAGTTCAGTTAGAACCACATATTCCATGCATTAAATATTTACATTTATGACTATAAAATTAATTGAAATTCATGCAAAATTAATTGTCTTGAATAAACGAATGACCTCTTTTTCTTTACGTTTCAGAATGTTTAGTTACTTTACAATTGTCGACCCACTCACGTGTGTGACGGGCCTGCAGTCAAACTCAGGATGGAGGATCTGTCGGTAAATATTTCCCACATCGGCGGGGATGGATCGGACCCCCCCTCCGTCCCACCCAGCATGTCAATCGACAAACTCCTCCCAGCCCTGCTCGAATGTTTCGGGATAATTCTCTGCGGATACGTCGCGGGCCGTACAAACATCATCCCATCTACACAAGCCAAAGGACTGGGCAGCTTTGTGTCCAAGTTTGCGCTTCCAGCTCTGCTCTTCAAAAACATGGTGCTGCTGGACTTTGGGGACGTGATCTGGCCCTTTTTCTTTAGTATTCTGGTGGCAAAAGTGACTGTGTTCTTTGTCGTGTGTGTACTCACACTTTTGGTGGCCAACAGAGAGAGTCGTTTCTCCAAAGCTGGCCTGTTCTCGATATTTGCCACACAGAGTAATGACTTTGCTCTGGGGTTCCCTATAGGTGAGTAGAAAAGGACAAACCCTGAATAAATACATATATACAGTATGTGTTATAAACCTTAAGGAAACTCATTATGGTTACAGAACAAAAAAAAAAACACAAATCATGATTATCTTGATGTTAATATTTCTGAGTGTGTATGAACGTTTGTTCTTTTACTTTCATCTGCTTAGAGTTTTAACCATGCATGAACAGTTCGTAACACAATCCAGATGCTGTACAGCCTGTTAGTTTAGTTTGAGGTTCATTTTCATTGTCTTGAATGGGTTTGCACTCAATACTAGTATGATTCACCTCAGCCAGTTGAAATGTCAGTTATTTGAACATTGAAAAAACATTGAAACAACGTTTATTTCGAAATGGTTAAGAACTAAAAGGTTAACGAAAAACACATATGTTGGAACAACATTGCGTTATGAATCAATTTGAAACAATTTGCAGAATGGGAACACTTCAGTTTAGGGTCCAATTTTCACTAGTTGCTTATTAGTATGCATATTACTAGGATATTAGCCGTTTATTCGTATTTATAAAGCACAGATTAATGTCTTATTGTGCATGACCATATTCTACATCCCTTAAAGGAGTAGTTCACTTTTGAAAACAACTTTTGCTGATAATTTCCTCACCCCCATGTCATCCAAGATGTCAACGTCTTTCTTTCTTCAGTCGAAAAGAAATTAAGGTTTTTGATGAAAACATTCCAGGATTTTTCTCCATATAATGGACTTCAATGGGAACCAAACGGTTCAAGGTCCAAATGAGAGTTTCAGTGCAAACTGCAAACTGTTCAAAGGGTTTTAAATGATGTCAGACGATGAATAAGGGTCTTATCAAGCGAAACGATCACTCATTTAATAAATAAATAACAAAGTTTAAGTTTTATAAGCTCAAATGCTCGCCTTGCTCTGTTCTGTGATGCGCGTCCGTGACTCTACTGTTCGAACTCGTTCATCAAAATGAACGAATCTTTTCCAGAGTCAACTCGTTCATTTCATTCGTTTAATGAATCAAATGACACGAAAAACGATTCGTTCATTTTCGCTTGATAAGACCCTTATTCATCGTCCGGTGTCATTTAAAGCCCTTTGAACAGTTTGTACTGAAACTCTCATTTGGACCTTGAACGGTTTGGACCCCATTGAAGTCCATTATATGGAGAAAAATCCTGGAATGTTTTCATCGAAAACCTTAATTTCTTTTCGACTGAAGAAAGAATGACATGGACATCTTGGATGACATGGGGTGAGTAAATTATCAGCAAAAGTTCCTACTCCTTTAATTTGTCGCAATTAAGAGTTTATTGAGAGAAAAGTCTTAGTTAATAGTGAGAATTGGACCCTAAAGTAAAGTGTGATTCAACCTTCAATCCATTCCCCCGGAAAGAATGTAGAAATGTCGATATATCAGTTGCTTTATTGGTTTATGTCTTCCCAAGCAATAAATACAGAGAATGATCCCTAAGGCCCATTCACACCAATAACGACAGCTATTTTAGCATCCAAACCAGCGCACAATAGCGTTCTCTGCATGTTGCAGTTTTATCGTCTGCCACTTTAAATGTCTTTAAAGTCAAGTGCATTCTGATTGGCTGTCAGTGTTTGTTTTTTGCACCCTGAAACTGATTCCAATAATATCATTCCTGTGATGACATCGTTATAGCGGTGTCGTGGCCTTTATACTTATTGGTTGATGTTGTATAAGGTAAATGTTGTTCGATAGACCTTTAACCTAGAAATTGAGTAAGCAAAGGTCAAATGGATCTGGAAAGTTTCAAAGAATTTACTAAAGATCCCCAAACAGGAAGAGGGAAATTAACTTCTCATTCTAGCCATTGACAACACATGCTGTATTATCCAAACCCCATATTATCTTTCTTCCTCATAAAGATATTGTTTGTAGAATGGCCAAGCCTACTTGAGTAAACGGATGAGGAAATGATGACATTATTTTCAGTGTTAGTAATCATTTTGTTAATGTTGTTCCTTTGCGTCCTCCACAGTTGAAGCTCTGTATCGCAACACCCATCCCGAGTACCTTCAGTACATCTACCTGGTCGCTCCCGTCTCCCTCATGGTCCTCAACCCGCTAGGCTTTGCGTTCTGTGAGGTGCAGAGGTGGAGAAACGGGGAACTTCAGCAGCAGAGTAAGCTGCGAGTGCTGGGTCTGGTGGTCCTTCAAGTGGTCAAGAACCCCATCGTCTTTATGGTGGTGATCGGGCTCATTTCTCACTTTCTGCTGGGCCAGAAGATCCCGCCCTTCATGGAGGAGTTCGTAGATGGTCTGGCGAACTCTTTCGGGGGAGCCGCACTGTTTTATCTGGGTCTGTCCATGGTGGGTCAGCTGAAAAAACTTACCCGCTCTACTGTGGTAGCCCTGATTCTCCTCATCACGGCAAAACTGTAAGTCTGCCATGCAGTTTGTTAGTGATAAAAGAATAGAACATCCTGTCATTAATTGTCATTCCAAAACTGATTTTTATTCTTCTGTGGAACTCAAAAGATGTTTAGTAGAATGTCCATGATGCTCTTTTTCCATACAATGAAACCCAATGGTTTTTTTACATTGTCAAGCTGCAAATTGGACAATACAAGCCAAGGCTGTGACTTGAGATGTGACTTTTTTTGTGTGAACCCATTTGTCAGTTGATATTATGGTGACTGACAGATGGGGAAACTATACAACTCTTATCCCAGTACTTCTGTGATTCATTTCAATTATTGAAGTAAGGGTTAAAGAGTACCTATTTTGGGTTTTTGAAAATTGCCCTTCATGTAATGTTTAACATAGATCTAAGTGAACGAAAACATCCTGCAAAGTTTTAAACATGAAAGTTCATCGTATACAAAGTTATTGTCTCTCAAAAACAAGAGTCGACTCTGAGTCGCTGATATGAATCGTTCGAAGAACGATGCTTTCCCTTTGTCTAGTTGACGTCATCTTGACAAGTTATTTGAATAAGAAACGCCCACTTATTGCGCTCGGAGACGCCGAAACCGGAGCTCCAGGGGTGGCGGGCAAATCTGAAACTGGCCCAGGACGGGCCACCCTGCCTGGGCTGGCCAGGGAGGTCTGAGAGCATGGAGGTTTGGACCCACCGCACCTTTTTGGACTCTGTCGTTTTTCGAGATCTGGGCTTCGGAAAACAATCATGTCGACGAGACGCTGTGTTTTGAAGTGCGACGCAAAAGCGAACTTTAACCTGCCAAGTGAGGAGTATTTGAAGACTAAGTGGCTGCAGTTCATATATACAAGTACTGCTATACCACACAAGTATAGCCCAAACCTTGTTCTGTGTTCGCGTCATTTTGAAGATGATTGCTTCACAAACCTAAACGCTATAAAGTATGGATTCGTAACGAGCTGAGGATCTGAGGTGTGTTAAATGAGGGAGACATATGCAGAGCGCTGGGTCTCGAGGACCGGAGTTGAGAACCCATTTAAGGTAATAAGAGTTCTGTTTTTCTGCACAGAGAATACCAATCACAACTGACTAGGTCATCTGACCAATCACCGCAGATTAGCGTCACGCAAAGGCGGGTTTTGGAAAACGACTCGCTAAAACGATTCATATGGGAGTCGGTGGGCAATTCAGGTAAAAATAAATGCATATTATAAGACAACAAAAGTGTTTTTTGTCATTGCATGCTTGTAAAACTGTTGTTGGGGACTCCCAGAACAATATTAGGAACGTTTTAAATGACATAATAGGTACTCTTTAATGCCGTGTCGGGTTTTCAAGGACGACGGCGAGGTGTGAACCGGCCGACGCGCGACGGAGGACGGTTGCCTCCGCCGAAGTCCATTAAAACCTGACATTGGACACCTTTTTTGAAAAAATTTTGAAATTTTTGAATTTTTTTTTTTTTCATGAAACACAAAGGTAGGCATAGTTATTTATTTATTACACATAAAACAATTAGTTCTGAGCTCCAGCGATTTGCGCTTAACGTTATAGAGGGCAATAAATGAATCAGATCAAAGAGAGGGTCATTTGCCTTGAAACGCTGTAACGTTACTCTCCTCCTGCCTTGGTTGTCTGGACAGCTGCGTAAAACTCCCGCAGGGTCTCATTCAGGGGCGCGTTTCCCCGAAAGCATCGTTAGCCAACTACGGTCGCAAGTTCCGTCGTTACCAACAGAGTTCAATGGAGCAGAGCAGCGGCGGTGTAGTTTTCAAAGCTGGAGTCCATTTCTTTTTGAACAATAAAGTCTCTGAGCGTATATTTACTGCCCATTTCATATTTTTTGTTTTCGTGTTGATCTCATCTTTTTCGTTTTTTCTCATCTTGTGTTCTTGACGGTTTCATTACAGTAATGTTCTCCTGTTCTCTTCAGGCTGATGATGCCTCTGATCTGTAGAGGGATGGTTGAGGTCTTGGACTGTGGAAACAACAGAAGCTCACTGAACCACACCAGTTTGTCAAACTACGCCTTTCTGTATGGAGGGTTTCCCACTGCCCCTAGTGTGGCCATATACGCAGCGCAGTACAACATGGAGCTGGAGGTGGTATGTACCTCGTGTAGATGTGCTTTTTCAACTTACTCCACCACTCAAAAGTAACAACATGTACTTACTATAGGATTAGGGTTAGGATGAGGGTTTAGCTGCATGTAATTATGCATCATTTATAATTATTACCACAGTAATTACATGTAACGTGTAACTAGGACACTGTAAAATGCATTAAACAAAACGCATATTAAAGGAGTAGTTCACTTTTAAAAAAAGACTTGCTAATAATTTACTCACCCCCATGTCATCCAAGATGTCCATCTTTTTTTTCTTCAGTCGAAAAGAAATTAAGGTTTTTGATGAAAACATTCCAAGATTTTTCTCCATATAATGGACTTCAATGGGGTCCAAACGGTTCAAGGTCCAAAAGAGAGTTTCAGTACAAACTGCAAACTGTTCAAAGGGCTTTAAACGATTCCAGACGATGAATAAGGGCCTTATAAAGCGAAACAATCACTCATTTAATAAATAAATAACAAAGTTTAAGTTTTATAAGCTCAAATGGTCGCCTTGCTCTGTTCTGTGTGACTCTCCTGATTAAACTTGTTCACAAATCTTTTTTCGAGTCAATTCGTTCATTTCGTTCGTTGAATGAACCAAATGACTCGAAAAAAGATTTGTTCATTTTGATGAACGAGTTCGAACAGGAGAGTCATAAACGCGCATCACAGGACAGAGCAAGGCGAGCATTTGAGCTTATAAAAATGAATCTTTGTTATTTATTTATTAAATGAGCGATCAATGAGCGAAAATGGGCATGCGATGACCCCTTTAACCCTTTATGACCTGCCATAGAACAGTTCCACCAGAGTATATCTTTCTATTTTTACATGCTTTGCTGTCATTTTTTTGAGCATTTTCATATGCCATACATCAAAATAATCCTTAATTTCCCAACTTGAAGGCTATATTTGTAATAAATCAATAGTACCTAGATAAATATCTCAAAAGTTGTTAACATTAGGTAATGAACTAACATGAACAAACAATGATCAGCTGTATGTTTACAGAGATTAGTTCATACTGTTACAAATATATTGCTCATTGTTTTTTCATGTTATTTATTAACTAATGTTGTTAACAAATGAGACTTTATTGTGAAGTGTAACCTCTATTTTAAATAAACGCTGTTTTGAACTTTCAATTGATCAAAAAAAAAAATCCTGAAAAATATCTTTTTTAAAAAAAAAATCATATTAGAGTGATTACTGAAGGATCATGTGACACTGAAGACTGGAGTAATGCTTAAATTCAGCTTTGATCACAGGAATAAATTATATTTTAAAACGTATTCAAACTGAAAACTCTTCTTTTAAAATGTAATAATATTTTCTTCTTTTACTGTATTTTTGATCTAATTAAGCAAAAAATAGGGCTGTCAAACGATTAATCGCGGTTAATTGCATCCAAAATAAAAGTTTGTGTTTACATAATATATGTGGGGGCACTGTGTATAATTATTTTAGATATATAAATACATACACACGCATGTATATTTAAGAAAAATATTATTTAAATATAATATAAATTATATATAAATCTATAAATTAATATAAAAATATATATCTGTAAATTAAATTTTTAAAACCTATTCAAACTGAAAACTCTTCTTTTAAAATGTAATTATATATTTTTTTTTCGATCAAATTAATGCAAAAACTAGGGCTGTCAAACGATTAATCACGATTAATCGCATCCAAAATAAAAGTTTGCGTTTACATAATATATGTGTGTGCACTGTGTATAATTATTTTGTTTATATTTAAATACACACACACACACGCATGTATATTTAAGAAAAATATTATTTAAATATAATATAAATTATATATAAGTCTATAAATTAATATAAAAATATATATATCTGTAAATTAAATTTTTAAAACATATTCAAACTGAAAACTCTTCTTTTAAAATTTAATATTTTCTGATCAAATTAGTGCAAAAACTAGTGCTGTCAAACGATTAATCACGATTAATCGCATCCAAAATAAAAGTTTTAATATAAATTATATATAAATCTATATACAGTATATACATGAAAATATTTCTTAAATATATACAAGCATGTGTGTGTATTTATATATATATATATATAAAATAATTATACATAGTGCACCCACATATATCATGTAAACACAAACTTTAATTTTGGATGCGATTAATCACGATTAATCGTTTGACAGCCCTAGCCAAAACATTAAAAAGGAATCTCTTTCAACCCATTTCTTTTATTAAGCTGAATGTGAATTTTTCATCTTAGTTTATATCTGTCTGATGATATTCTACATTTGTTTCATGATGTATCACTTACCCCACATGCACAATAGCACACTATTTTACATATTTCATTGGTTTGGTTTGATTTTAAAGGGCTCCTGTAGTGTATCATAGACATATGATGCGTGTCCTCCGTCAGGTGACCTCGGGTATGGTGATCGGCACGTTCCTGTCGGCCCCCATCATGTACGTGTCCGCCTGGCTGCTGACCATCCCCTGGATGGACTCGGCGCCGCTGGCGTCGGCACTGCAGAACGTCAGCTTCAACATCAGCATCATCTGCCTGTTTGCTTTGGTGAGTGTCCACATGCTCACGCGCAGATGTGTGTTTTCATGTCTCTTTCTTCATTTCTCTGCTTCCTCTTAAAAATATAAATTGTTACGGTGTGGTAATATTCTCGTCGTCCCTCATGCTGGTGGTCAGAGCACATGTTTGTGTTGCCTCTGACATACTGAAAATGATTATTAAAGGATTAGGTTAAATCCATGTGATTGTCAGTGTTGCTGGATATGTCGTGGAAACCAGAAATTAAATGTGTACATGCTGTGGGAAATCTGTCAGACTAATGTTTTGGGGTTTTTTTGGACAAGTTGAGACAAAAGATTAGAAAGTAACATTGTGCACTTTTTTGTCTGTTTATTTAAAAAAAAATAATAATTGTTTTGGAGGGCAAACAATCAAAACACATCATTAAAAGAAACAAATTCTTGAAAAGAAAAGTAGTGTGTCATAATCTTAGTTGTAAAATCTAATTTATTTATATTAGGGCTGGGCAACGATTAATCGCATCCAAAGTAAAAGTTTGTGTTTACATAATATATGTGTGTGTAGTGTGTATAATTATTTTGTTTATATAAATACACACACATGCATTTATATATTTAAGAAATATGTGCATGTATATATTTTATGTATATTTATACATAATTTATATTATATATAAATATTAACATTTATATATATAACACATTTTTCTTAAATATATACATGCATATGTGTGTATTTATATATATTTACACAAAATAATTATACACGGTACACATATATATTATGGAAACACAAACTTTTATTTTGGATCCGATTAATCGTTGCCCAGCACTAATTTATATTTAATATATTTATTTTAAGATTTATTTTGATTTTTTTAAAGCATTGTTTTGTAAAATATAAATATATAAATAATAAATTTTTTATGTATAAATAACACATTTTTCTTAAATATATACATGCATATGTGTGTATTTATATATATATATATATATATATATATATATAATATAAAATAATTATACATGGTACACATATATATTATGGAAACACAAACTTTTATTTTGGATGCGATTAATCGTTGCCCAGCACTAATTTAAATATAATATATTTATTTTAACATTTATTTAGATTTTTTAAAGCATTTTTTTGTAGAATATAATTATATAAATAACACATTTTTATATATAAATAGCACATTTTTCTTAAATATATACATGCATATATATATATATATATATATATATACTGTATATATATAAAATAATTATACATGGTACACATATATATTAAGGAAACACAAACTTTTATTTTGGATGCGATTAATCGTTGCCCAGCACTAATTTATATATAATATATTTATTTTAACATTTATTTAGATTTTTTAAAGCATTGTTTTGTAAAATATAAATATATAAATAACACATTTTTATATATAAATAACACATTTTTATTAAGTATATACATGCATATGTGTGTATTTATATATATATATATATATATATATAATAATTATACACGGTACACATATATATTATGGAAACAAACTTTTATTTTGGACGTGATTGATCGTTGCTCAGCACTAATTTATATTTAATATATTTATTTTAACATTTATTGTGATTTTTTTAAAGCATTTTTTGTAGAATATAGATATATAAATAACACATTTTTATATATAAATAGCACATTTTTCTTAAATATATTCATGCATGTGTGTGTATTTATATATCCAACAAAATAATTATACACACTACACACACATATATTATGTAAAAACAAACTTTTATTTTGGATCCGATTAATCACAATTAATCGTTGCCAGCGCTAATTTATATTTTTAATATATTTATTTGAACATTTATTTTGATTTTTTTAAAGGATTGTTTTGTAAAATATAATAATAAATGAGATTTGTGCACTCAATATATTATTACTAGGTTACATCACATGACAAATGTAAAGTTAAATTTTAAAAGGGCATACAACCATATAAACTTAACAAAAAGAGTACATTTATTTGTACTGTATATTAAATATTTTGAACCTGACTTCAGATCATCAAAAGTTAAGAATATTTTAGAAAAATCTGATAAATAAAATTAAATTTAACTCATTCACCTGTACAACAAAATGCTAATAATAAAATAATGTTGTTAATGTTTTTTTTTTTTTCACATCAAAACATATGTGCAAAGACATGCTCACATTGAATAAGTACCAGGATGCCAGTAACAGTCTTTACATGCAAGGAAATATTGGGTTAAGGGGTAAAGATCGATGCATGATCACACATGTCGGGTTATTAAGCGTAATCGCTGTAAGATGCATGTAAACACTCATTTTCACGTTGCTATTATTGATGTTCTTTGTTTATATGTCTAAGTGTGATTGTGGGTTGGGGTGTTTCCAATCTCAGATGGTGTCATGATCTTCTCAAACACATCTGTTGACACTTCCTTCCTGTTGCGTTTGTGTTCTCTGTATAGCTTGGAAAAAAACAAGAAACTGAAGTTCGGTTTAAAACTTTCAAGCACACACATGCAAACTCTCTGATCCAGTTCATCTGGTTTTGAGAAGTCGTTACTGTACGTGCATGTACACATTTCACTGGAACATGTTGCGCTAAAAGTATCTCTGAAAACATGACGAATGTCTGTGTTCTGGTCACTGCAGGTGTGGAGCGTCGCAGTCATGCTACTGAGCAGAAAGTTTCAAAGAGTTCCTCACATGTTCACCATAAACCTCTTTGTGGCGCAGGTGAGCAGCTGTAGCCTTTAGACACTGTACTTTTCCAGTCAAAAAATGCATCCCGATGATTTTCCCTTAAAACCTTATCCCGTCCCGTGTTTGCAGTTATTAGCCTGTGTTGGTATGATAGCGTGGAAAATCGTGGCCGTGCAGAATAACTTCCTGGGTCAGGTGTTGACCTTTACTCTACTGTACACGTCTCTCTACAGCACCTATATGTGGCCTGGTGAGTCATCAGAGTGTGTATTTGAAATAAACAAATAATAAATCAGGAAACATCACACGTCCCAAAACGTTTAAAGGGATAGTTCACTTTGAAATTAGCTTACCTCGAGGGCATCCAAGATGTAGGTGTCTTTGTTTCCGCAGTAGTTTCAATTTTGATGTTTTTAGGTCAAACCGTTCTTGTCAGTCATATAATGGAGGTCTATGGTCACCACCTCAAAGAGCATGCACAGAGAAGTCCAAATTAAACATGATTTAATGACTCGTAAATGTAAGTACACATTGATGGCCTAAGACACGAAACGAGCGGTTTGTGTGAGAAAACCAACAGTGTTTATATCGTTTATAACTTGTAACAAAGCGCCCATGCCCTCAGATCAGTTATACGCGGCTGTGGTTACAAGAGGTAAAAACGATGTAAATACTGTTAGTTTTCTCACACAAACCGTTCGTTTCGTGTCTTAGGCCATCAATGCGTGCTTACATTTACGAGTCATTAAATTATGTTTAACCGTCTGAGACCTAAGGGTATTTTTACAATAAATTTTCCGTCTGGTGTCATTTACTAAAAAAGCTTGTAAAACATCAACCCTTTGGTGCACAGACAATTGACACACCTCTTTTTTTTTCAGGACAAATTGAACTTTCAGAATATTTGTGTCACACTGATGTCACCTTAATGTAAAATAAGTTATGGGACCATAGAGACAAACGCAAAAATAAATCGGAAATGGAATCACTCAAATATTTATTGAAATCACACACAAATAAATAAAAGCCAAGCAATTTTCCTCTGGAAAATAGTTTGTTCATGTCTTTGGAGTCCTGGAGCACAGGAATAAACATTATAACTTGTACAGAACCAAAACTATTGACATTTTTCCCGAAGAAGTCCAGGCGATTCACCGATGCCAAGCCTCAAAACAGTTCCTATCAGCAATCACACAAAGGTCCACATCACAGGTTTTGCATTTCTATTTTATTTATTACGTACTTTTTATTCTTTTATAATACATTTATACTGCTATAATACTTTTTTATAAATAAATGGCACTTCAGCTGGGTCTATCCTGGTAATCTAGTTACTCATCCGTCAAAAAGCTCTGTTCTCCTGAAAATCCATCATCCTGCAATAGACCAGCGCTTTATTTACGTCAATTTCGCTGTGTTTCTCTGTGAATAGCGCGTCTCCGTGCGTCAATATCTCTCCACTATATCAGCGCTTGCTTCATGCGCAATGACGCACACCAATGTTTACGACGGATCAGCCTGTAATTGGTCAAAAACCATCACGTGAACACATCACGTGATATCCAGAATGGCCGCTAGCATCGAGCTAGCGGCAAAAACGACGGAATATTTATGAGTTATGGACTTCAAAAGTATCAAAATTGACATAAAGCGTTTGGATTTATTGCTAAAAAAACCTCTGAAAGGAAGCACAAGTTCCAGGCTGGATAGAAAACCTTCTGTAAAGGCTAGAAAGACACCAAAGACACCCCGTGATGGCTAGCTAGTTAGCTTTCTGCTGAAAAAAACGGTAAGAAAATCGATAAATCTGTCATCGACTTATATAAACATTTATCGGTGGTGACGTGTGGCATCGTTGATGACGCCGTCGGGCTCAGGGGGTTAATTTGGACGTCTCTGTGCATGCTCTTTGAGGTGGTGACCATAGACCTCCATTATATGACTGACAGACAAGAACGGTTTGACCTAAAAATATCAAAATTGAAAACGTTGCGGAAACAAAGACACCTACATCTCGGATGCCCTTGAGGTAAGATAAAAGATCCTAAAAAATTAATTTCAAAGTGAACTATCCCTTTAAATGATACCTGGCCCATAGAACGCATTAAAAAGTGCCACTCTGTTTACAAGCTTAATTAGCATGTAACTACTAGATTGATTATCAATATTTAAATGTGAAAATGTAAAAAAAAATAAAGCTAAAATAAATGTATGCATATTGAAAGAAAATTAGGTTACACTTTATTTCGATAGTCACTTTAGACGTTCTACTAATTATAAGTAACTTTTCAACTACAACTCTCATTAGAGTATTAGTAGACTGTTAGGTTATGGTTAGGTGTTGGGGTTTGGGTTAGGCGAATAAGTTTACTTGTAGTCGCCAAGTCACTTATAATCCGTTGAATGTCTGTTGGGGGACCAACCAAATAAAATGTTTGCAGGTATTAAGCTGACAGTCTACTAATACTCTAATGTAGTTGAAATGTTACTTATAGTTAGTAGAATGTCTAAAGTGGACTATCGAAATAAAGTTTTACCGAAAATGTTCATTGTACCCTTTATAAATGAGTTTTTATATGAAAAATATCTATTAAAAGCTGTGGGTTTGCGGAACTATAATGCAACCACTGTAGTTATGCTTATGGGAAGTACAACAAAAGCTTTCTTACATGGGTATGTGGATTATTACTGAAGGAAATGTGATTGTGTGTGTGAAGGTACCTGGGTTGAGTGTGTTTGAGGTCTTGTGTGTTGTGTGGTGCAGGTCTGATCGCTCTGTCTCTGCTGCTCGTGAGGAGAGGTGAGGAGCCGGGCTTCAGGCCAGGGGTCACTGTGATCACCGGCTGGGGGTGAGTGGGGCTCGAAACACACACACAATAATGACCACTACTGAACCCATTCATACTCCATATTGAATATTGACTGCAGTATAAACCTTTCAGGAGTGAGCTACTATGAGCTCTGAGATTGTTCAGCTGTAGAATTGGTAGAGTTATATTATAGCAATAAAACTTGTTTAATTTTGTGTCGAATTACATAACACTTAAAGGAGTAGTTCACTTTAAAAAAAAAAACTTTTGCTAATATTTTGATAATTTACTCACCCCCATGTCATCCAAGATGTCCATGTCTTTCTTTCTTCAGTCGAAAAGAAATGAAGGTTTTTGATGAAAACATTCCAGCATTTTTCTCCATATAATGGACTTCAATGGGAACCAAACGGTTCAAGGTCCAAATGAGAGTTTCAGTGCAAACTGTTCAAAGGGCTTTAAACGATTCCAGACGATGAATAAGGGTCTTATCAAGAGAAACGATTGTTGATTCAACCAAATGACTAGGAAAAAAGATTTGTTCATATTGATGAACAAGTTCGAACAGGAGAGTCACGAACGCGCGTCACAGAACAGAGCAAGGCGAGCATTTGTGCTTATAAAACTTAAACTTTTGTATTTATTTTTGAAATGAGTGATCGTTTCACTTGATAAGACCCTTATTCATCGTCTGGAATCGTTTATAGCACTTTGAAGCTTCACTGAAACTCTCATTTGGACCTTGAACCGTTTGGTTCCCATTGAAGTCCATTATATGGAGAAAATCCTGGAATGTTTTCATCAAAAACCTTAATTTCTTTTCGACTGAAGAAATAAAGACATGGACATCTTGGATGAAAAGGGGGTGAGTAAATTATCAGCAAAAAAAATTTAAAAAGTGAACTACTCCTTTAAAGCCCCCCTGTGGTGAAAATCCAGTTTTTAATGTTGTTTATGTGTTTATGTGGTGTTTTTAATATACTTTAAGACAAACCATGTGTAAAATCATTAGTCGACAGCATTGCTGAGTAAAACTGCAGTGAACCAAAGACGTTGGTGTTTCTGACGTCATAAATGACCTTGTAACCAATCAGATCAACGTGTCTGACGGCTTCAGCATATCATTAACAGTGAACTAGCAGGGGAGCGTTCAGAGATGACGGGTTATCCTTGTATATTTTTCTTTTGATATGAAAAATCAGGGAGATTTAGCAATATAGCGGGTGAATTATGTATATTAAGAACGGGAACATGGTTTGTGTAACATTAGCAACACATTATTAGCTGTTTGATAACATAGTCAAGCTAAAGGCTAATCATATTAATTACCATCATATGTATGTCCGACATTATAAAGTGCGTTATCATTGCGCAGCGTTTCAGTAAGTTGGCCGGGTGGATCTCTGAGCTGAGTGAATGAGTGGAGGCGGGGCTCATTTGCATATTCATAGAACCGCAGATACTAAATGAGGCAAGGGTGTCGAGTTACATTCAAGCTATTTAAAGTAGGTCTGTCAAACGATTAATCGCGATTAATCGCATCCAAAATAAAAGTTTGTGTTTACATAATACACGTGGGCGTAGTGTGTATAATTGTTTTGTATATATAAATACACACACATGCATGTATATATTTAAGAAAAATGTGTTCTTAATATATCAAATAGGGCTGTCAAAGCGATTAATCGCATCCAAAATAAAAGTTTGTGTTTACATAATATATGTGGGTGCACTGTGTATAATTATTTTGTATATATAAATACACACACATGCATGTATATTTAAGAAAAATGTGTTCTTAATATATCAAATAGGGCTGTCAAAATGATTAATCGCGATTAATCGCATCCAAAATAAAAGTTTGTGTTTACATAATATGTGTGGGTGCACTGTGTATAATTATTTTGTATATATAGAAAAAACACACATGCATGTATATTTAAGAAAAAAAATATTATTTATATATAAAATATTTATATTTATATATAATATAAATTATATAAAAATCTATAAACAGGATATACATGAAAATATTTCTTAAATATATATACATGCATGTGTGTGTGTTTATATATCTAAAATAAATATACACCGTGCTCCCACATATATTATGTAAACACAAACTTTTATTTTGGATGCGAATAATCGCGATTAATCGTTTTGACAGCCCTAATATCAAATATTTATATTTATAGATAATATTAATTATGTATAAATATATATAAAGTATATACTTTCAGATTTTTCTTAAAAATATACATGCATGTGTGTTACAAAATAATTATACACACTACGCCCGCATATATTACGTAAACACAAACTTTTATTTTGGATGCGATTAATCGCGATTAATCGCTTGACAGCCCTAATTTTAAGCCATTAAGAATTTTTTATCACAAGAAAAAACATATAAATATGTAATTTTGGTGATCAAAGATGAGTTTTAAGGGATAAAATGATTGAATACAGGGGGACTTTTAACAATAAATGTTATTTCATGACATTGATGGTTGCATGAAGAAAAGCTGCAAAACCTTACAAAAAACATGAGTGTATCCATAATAAAAGAGATTTCCTCTGAAGCATTGCCAAATGACGTTAAGCAATCGTCTTCCTACAGTCTCAAAATTACTTTAATTCAAATATATAATATTTTATAATCAATGACTTAAGTACAGTCTTTTTTCCTTGTGTAATATTGAGTTTCGCCTCGGATCTGGACGGTTTGCTTCTTGGCTTGTAACACTTTCTGAAAGAATGAGGAAAGCACTGATGTCGGCTGTTTCTCTCTCAGTTTACCAGTTCTGGCTGTGAGTGTCCTCCTCCTGACAGGCCAAAGAATGCCAGACACCATCGACTCCGCTTTCTTCTATGGAAAGACGCAGGTACAAATATGATGAAAACATTATTCATATCGTGCACAATCCAATCTGTGTAAAATGCCTGACTGTCCGTACTGTTACTTTGCAAATCTGTTAGTTCGGGTAACATATTAAGTATTGATTTCTTTACTAATGAAGCATGAGACTGTCTTCTTAAGTTCAGCCTCTAATCGTGTCCATCAACATGGCGTTATAAAACTGGGTATTAATTTAAAAGATGTGACACTTGAGCGTTAGTCAGGGAGGAACACAATAAGGTCATATAAGTAGTTTTATGATGTTGTTGGTGATTATAAATCTACACGTTTACATATCGTCGCTGTCATTTCCACTACAGGTCCTGAAACAGCTGTAATGTAGTGTGTTTTGTAGGTGCTGTGCTCATCTATGGTGTTACTCGTGAGCATCATGCTGTGCGGGATCTCTCTCGCGCTGCTCAGCAGACGAACGCGAGACTATCACACACTCGAGCGTGGATCAGTGTCTGGCAGTGAGGAGGACGTGACGCTTCCCTGCGACACAGACACACAGAGCTCTGTTGAGCCGCCCTGTGCTGTAGGCAGCATCAACACAGGTATGACACTGACGTCTCCTCCTTTATTTCTAAAACTGTGGGGCCAGATTCATTAAAATCATTTTTTAAAGTCAAGTAGATGGGAGAACTCCACAAGTGGGCTGTGCCCATGAAAGGGGGCGGAGTCTAGTCACGCAAGAGAGCCTAAGTCCCTCCTCTTCCGGTCGACCACCATGTGAGCTTATTTCGGAAAAATATTGTATGGTAGTCAATGGTGAGAGACAGCAAATATTTTGATCTGGTTTGAATTGTGCCCTGAATTACACATATGATGTTTGTCAATTTAAAAGATACAATTTGAAGTCAAGAAAGTCACAGTTTGATGTAAAACCGTTGAGGTATAAGACTGTGAAAATATGTAATTACAAAGACTACAAACACAAAAGGCGCACATTTTCTCTCAATGTATGAAGCTAACTTCTCCAAAACTAACTTTACTGAAGCTAACTTTACTGAAACTAACTTTACCGAAGCTAACTTTACCGAAGCTAACTTTACCGAAGCTAGCTTTACCGAAGCCAGATTTACCGAAGCCAACGTTACCAAAGCTAACTTTACCGAAGCTAACTTTACCGAAGCTAACTTTTCTGGAGCTAACTTTACCGAAGCTAACTTTACTGAAGCTAACTTTACCGAAGCTAACTTTATTGAAGCTAACTTTATTGAAGCTAACTTTACTGAAGCCAACGTTACTGAAGCTAACTTTAATGAAGCTAACTTTATTGAAGCTAACTTTACCGAAGCTAACTTTACTGAAGCTAACTTTACCGAAGCTAACTTTACCGAAGCGAACTTTACCGAAGCTAACTTTACCGAAGCCAACTTTACCGAAGCTAACTTTACCGAAGCTAACTTTACCGGAGCTAACTTTACCGAAGCAAACTTTACCGAAGCGAACTTTACCGAAGCTAACTTTACCGAAGCTAACTTTACCGAAGCGAACTTTACCGAAGCTAACTTTACCGAAGCCAACTTTACCGAAGCCAATTTTACCGAAGCTAGCTTTACCGAAGCTAACTTTACCGAAGCAAACTTTACCGAAGCTAGCTTTACCGAAGCCAACTTTACCAAAGCTAACTTTACCGAAGCTAACTTTACCGAAGCTAACTTTACCGGAGCTAACTTTACCGAAGCTAACTTTATTGAAGCTAACTTTACTGAAACTAACTTTACCGAAGCCAACGTTACTGAATCTAACTTTACCGAAGCAAACTTTACCGAAGCTAACTTTACCGAAGCTAGCTTTACTGAAGCTAACTTTACCAAAGCTAACTTTCCTGAAGCTAACTTTACCGAAGCTAACTTTACAGAAGCTAACTTTACAGAAGCTAGCTTTACTGAAGCTAACGTCTGTCATTGTTTCTAAAGTCTTACGGTATAATCGTAACGTTACGCCGTCATGCCTGAGTGTTTTGTACCAGACTGCACACATCTTGCTCGTTGTTTCGCTTCCCGGTAGATGTAGTTCATAGAGCGATTTTCGCATAAAACTAAATGTCACTCTTCTGTTGTATGACAAACTGCGACTTTCTTGACTTTCAGAATCATCTTTTAAAGTGACAAACATCATATGAGTAATTCAGGGCACAGTTCAGACGGAGTAAAAAGTTGTCTCTCGCCATTGACTACCATACATATTTTTTCGGAAATAAGATCCCATGAGCCGGAAGAAGAGGGGAGGGGCTTAGGCTCTCTAAAGAGGGTATGCGCGTGACGTCATCGTCGGCCAGAGTGAGTGGCAAAAACACTGAGCGGCATTTGTTTTCAGTGTGAAAACACACAAAACCCATCTAAAACGGGAAAGAGTTTGAGATTGAATTTGAGGAAAACCAATTTTGAATTTGGGGTTTTCATAAGCTTTAAGCCATAATCATCAAAATGATACCAAATTAAGGCTTGAAATATCTCACTTTGCATGTAATGAGTCTATATAATATATTAGTTTGACCTTTAAGTTGAATTACTGAAATAAATGAACTTTTGCACCATATTCTAATTTTTTGAGTCCTAGTGAGCACAGAATACTGAGAATAAAAGGAAGTCGTATGCTATCCTGAGACTACAAGAGCATTGAATGTTAAATATCTATGTATCTTTGAAAGATGAAGACTGAGGTTGTCGACTGATCTTTATGTGTTCGTCAGGTTGTCAGATGTGTGAGTGCGCATGTGACCGTGAGCAAAGCTTGCCTGACGTGACGAACCCCAAAGAGGAAGCGTCCATACACACAGGTTCGCTCTTTCTTTCAGTTCCTGTTCACTCAATCTGTCTCGAGATCGATAAGACGTTGCTTTATTGGTCAGAGGTCCTCGTTTGAGACTGGAACTCAATAGGACACACAGTAGATGTATGGACAAGATGTTGAAATCAATGATAGCACACTAATAGACCTGTGTAATATAACAGAATATTCATCGATGCATGATCTATTCCTTTACTGACTTCTGCATTGATGAAACATTTTTATGGAAACCGAATGGAATACATTTCAAAAGGGGAAGAAAAATGAGATCTGCATAACATCAAATGCTGTTTTCAGGTCAGTGTAGCCAGCAATGCTCACCCTCAAGCTGTTTGCTGGCTGAAGAGGAACAGAAAGAAGCGGATCGACAGAACACAGATATACAGTCGACGAGACACGTGCTGGTGTGTCTGTTACTGACCGTCTGTCTCCTCGCTGTGAGTACAGGATCACTCGTTCACTCATTCAGGGGCGATAACAAGTACAAAACAGTTATTGTGATGTGAAAGGCAAGTCTTATCAGAACTTCTGAAGCTTTAAAGGGATAGTTCACCCAAAAATGACTCGCCCTCATGTTGTTCAACCCCGTAAGACCTTTGTTCATCTTCGTAACACAAATTAAGATATTTTGTGATTAAATCTGAGAGCTGGATCACTCCTCCATAGGCTTCTAAAGGATCGAAACCGGCCGGCCCAGAAAATTAAAAAGACATCTTTAACCCATTTAGGCCTAAAATGCCTGCTAAAAAGCGGTTTTTAATAGTCTGGGTGACTACAGTGGCTCAATCTTAAAGGGATAGTTCACTTTGAAATGAATTTTTGGTACGTTTTAGCTTACCTCAACGGCAGGTGTCTTTGTTTCCACAGTAATTTCAATTTTGATATTTTTAGGTCAAACCGTTCGTGTCTGTCAGTCATATAATGGAGGTCTATGGTCACCACCTCAAAGAGCATGCACAGAGAAGTCCAGATTAAACATGATTTAATGACTCGTAAATGTAAGAAATGAATTTTACCACACATCCTCATTCTTTGGAAGTGAAAATAACACGGATTTGCTGTCTCAGGTCCGATGTAAACGAGCATCATGTAAAGAAGACCATAGACGAGTATTATGCAAATGGGTCACGGAAGTGAGACTGGAATCCCTGACGAGTCGATTCTTTCTTTCTTTTATCCTGCACTTT
This sequence comes from Cyprinella venusta, assembly GCA_038021265.1. Taxonomy (NCBI): domain Eukaryota; kingdom Metazoa; phylum Chordata; class Actinopteri; order Cypriniformes; family Leuciscidae; genus Cyprinella; species Cyprinella venusta. Next base: position 2,708,179 of record CM075867.1, on the reverse strand, counting down.
CAGCTTTGCAGACCGACATTAGCCGAGCCGACATTAACTCGACCGACCGAGTAAATTATCAGCAAAAGTTCTTTTAAAAGTGAACTACTCCTTTAACACGTTTATAAGACCACGAGTATGTGATTTCGTGTGGTTTCAGTTGTTCCTTTGCCTGGTTATTCTCAGTTGGAACTGAGTTATGGTCTGGCAAAGCGTCAGACAAATCATTTCCAGAGGGGCGTCACCAACGGACGTCGCGGATAGACCTAAAACCAATCGGAGCGATGAAAGAGTTGACGTATGCAGAGTAATGTCTCCGAGTGTTGTTCTTTGCTCGGTTTTTAACAAAAAGGAAACATTCAAAACGCTGAAAACAGAGGCGATAGCTGATTGGAACAAGTGATGTTCGACGGCCACGTCCATCTTTGTAACGTAGGCTACAAAATCTGCTTCAAAATCCCAGCGCTGTCGTGATTGTGTAAAGCCCGCCCCAACGTTTCTGATTGGTGCCTCGATTTCGACGGATTGGAAATGGGTTTGAATGAGCTCTTTGCCAGACTAACTTTCAGAGCAAATCTAAATTTGCCCGAGGTTGTCTGGGTTTTCCCAGGCTAGTTGTTCCTAGATTTTTTTTGTAAATTTTGAATACAATTTAGAATGAAAGTTGTTGATGAATCATGATTTGTTCATGAAAATATATTCGATTTTTTTATTTACTTCATATATGATACCATATGGATACCACTCTTCTCTTTGGTGTGGGTGTCACTGTTATTTACAGTACAGTTGGAGTGACGCTTCATTCTGTGTGTGTGTGGTAGAATCTCTCCAGCTGTCTTTGGTGGCTCTTTAATACAGATCCAGGACAGCTGTATGTGGAGCTGCAGTTCTTCTGTGTCGTGGCCAATTTCGGGCAGGTGAGTGTGTGTGTGTGTGTGATCCTGTCACATTTGTTGAGCTGAAGTTAAACTATCTAAACCCTTTTCCTGAAACATGCATCTCTCACTGTCTTCCCTCTGTAGGGTCTCATTTCATTCGCATTTTTTGGCCTTGACAAGCATTTAATTATCTCTCCGTTCAAAAGAAGGTAACTCAACTTTTTGCAAAACTCTTTAACCTTAAAACCGTATTCTGGACAAATGTGGGCGAAATAGTTTTGATTTATTTTTAAAAAAAAAATACTTCCCTTGATCTGAGCGGTACAAGACTTGGCTGCTTTTCCTAAATTTGCCTCCTGATCAAAAATGGGCACCCATAGAAATGAATGGGAAAAAATGTCATTTAGAGCACTCTAAAATAAGCCAAAATAAGACACAAAGTCACTTCATCTTTAGGTTTTAGCTCTAAGAACTTATTGGAATGCTATTTTAATGTAGTTAAACAAATAAAAAAAAATAAAACAGAAAAATAAGCATGATTTACATCGAAAATATGGTACTTTTTGAAGTAAATAAATTCAAAAATACCCCCAAAATTTAAAAAAAACACCATAAATGGATAGACAAAACTTTATCGAAGACATTGATATAACATTTATAATAAATAAAATTAGGATCACACCCGTGTCCTCTGTGCCCACATTTGTCCACAATTACAGGATTAAGGGCTACGGTTTGAGGGCTCAAATAATGACGAATCAAATTTTACTTGATCTTTTGACACACTATGAAAGCTTACTGTAATTTCCTGGAATTAAAACTTCCTCCCCATTCCAGACGGAGCATTTATTAAGGACTAAGCTGAAAGAACTGTTTTAAATATCCACAACTAATGGGATTACAAACTTTATTGACATTTTATGTTGTAAGTGTAAGTGGGGGAAGATTAATAAATTAATTAGCCATTTTGTAGCATTAATAGTCAAATTACTGGTATAATGTCATTACAGTGTTGAGGTTGCCTTTCATAAACATTTGAAAACAGTTTTTGTGTCTTTTCTCCAGTAAATGTTCTGGATGAGGGAAAGAGCTTGAGTTTAAACTGTATAAGAAAAACAATCCTGTTTAATGTGAATATTAGGTTAGTGTAATGATTGGATGTCTTGTGCTTGTTGGTAAAGGTTAGCGAGCCTGTGGCGGGGTTGGGGTCAGGAGGTCGGCGGGTCTGCGGCGTCTGAGGAGATCAGACTGACCTGCAGTCAGTTCCTCACATATCATAAGCAGCAGTGCGTCAGAGACATCGTTCACAAGAAGAGGTGAGAGACTCTTCACTGCCGTCTCTTGTTGATTTATGCACTCATTCACATGTTTGTTTCCTTTTCTCATTACAGCATGTTTGTTCTTTAAAACATGTTTGCACATTTGCATGAATCTCTCTTGGATTTTCACCCGCCCCATTTGGTTGTGGTTCACCCCTCTTCTCTTGCTTTCTAATCATCTCTCACTTCCCGTTAGGGCCAGACCGATATATCGGCCGACCGATATTATCGGCCGATATTAGGCTTTTTCCAAACTATCGGTATCGGCGTTTATAACGGCCGATAAACGAATATTTAAAAAAAAAACGGATGAAACACCATTCAACCATGTAATGAGTGTTGGAGTTATATTGTTTGTCCACCAGAGGGCACTCTACACCGTCCCCGCTGGCAACACACGTGTATAACGCGCCACGCGTCCTGCAAACTGCTGATCTAGCCCATAGACAGAGTCCGCGAGATCATCGCATGAAGTGAATGGGAAGTTCATCACGAGACATACATTGCTTGAATAACAATTAAAAGAACATCCCCATCAGTTCTCTTAACTCAATTAAGCATGACAAAATTTTTGACTATCATGTCCAGTTTTGCTGCTGTTAAATAAGCCGAGAGTGAAGCGGAATAAGCTAGTATGGCTGGCGCTCAGCCAGAGACAGACGCACTCAGTGCTGTCATATATCACAACTATTGAGTGTTTTCAACCACATAATGTTTATTTTAGGTTTCAGACATTTAAATACACATATACACATACTAGCAAAAAAATGATTTTGAGTTTGTAAAATACACACAGCTGTCTATGGAAGAGGCAATAATAATCGACACGTTTTATTCATATCAAATACACATGTGTAAGTAGCTTAACATTTGACCCTATTCTTCTCCCAGTTCACCAGCCACTTACTTTCATGTATTTCGTGAGAAGTGGAGGAATTGACGCTATAAATCCAACAGATCTGATTCTCTGAACTGAAAAAGAAACTAAAGTGGCGCCGCCCATTGCGCATACAGCTCAACTATCGCGATCGTTATAAAGATGTCTAAACCACAAAACCCATCCACTTGCACATATTTGACAATCGGAATATCAGCGTTTTATGATATAGCTAATACATTTTTGAATATTTTTAATAAAAAAGGAAAAATGACATAAAATCAGATCCATTCATTCCGCGCTGTGTTCTGGGTGTGCTGTGTCACGTGACAAGCAATGACGCGTCACCATGGAAACATTAAAGTGGCAAGTTCTAAATAACGGTCGTCTTAAAAAACTCACGCTGGGGGGTCAGTTAGAATATTTTAAACTTACGTGTGAAAGGGTTAATGATAATGTAAATGATGATGATAGTAATAATGTCATCATTATTTTTTGTAATTATTACTGTCAATAATAATAATAATGCTGTTATTAATTCATTACATTTATATAGCGCTTTTCTCTGCACTCAAAGCGCTTTACATAGAGAGGGGAATCTCCTCAACCTTGTGGCTGTAGCAGCAATCATTTTATTTGTATGTTTAAAACTCATAATTAACTATAAATAACTAATGCTAGGGAAATCTGTTAATGTTTTGTTGCGTTTCTGAAAAAAAACTAAAAATAAAAATATATCGGCCGATATATCGGCGTATCGGTTTTTAAAACCCCAAAATATTCGTATCGGTATCGGCCTTCAAAATCCCTTATCGGTCTGGCCCTACTTCCCGTCCGTGTGCCGCTTGCTTCCTGTGCTCTTGCTGCTGTGCTGGTGTGTGTGTTTGGGTGCAGCGGGTGACGCGTGCTCTTGCTGCTGTGCAGGTGTGGAGAGAAAAGCACCGCTGAGACGTTCCTGGGCAGCGAGATGGTCCGCTGGCTGCAGAGCGTGGGATTGGCCGCTGACCCGGGCGAGGCTTTAGCGTACGGCGCTCGTCTGCTCGAGGGCCGAGTCATTCAGCACATCACCCTCGAGTTCGGCTTCCTGGATGAGGCCTTGCACTACCGCTTCACATAGACTCAGATCACTTCCAAGGCTGCTGATGGATGGACAGTGGTTGTTTAGGGCACATTTAAAGGGATAGTTCACCTAAAAAAATTAAATTTGCCCATTATTTACTCGCCCTCAAGCCATCCTAGGTGTATATGACATTCTTCTTTCAGACGAATACAATCAGAGTTATGTAAAAAAATGTCTCGGCTCTTCCAAGCTTTATAGTGGCAGTGAATTGCTGTTTCTGTTTCAAAGTCCATAAAAGTGCATCTAGCCATGATAAAAGTGCATCTCTCCATGATAAAAGTGCATCTATCCATGATAAAAGTGCATCTCTCCATGATAAAAGTGCATCTATCCATCATAAAAGTGCATCTATCCATGATAAAAGTGCATCTATCCATCATAAAAGTGCATCTATCCATGATAAAAGTGCATCTCTCCATGATAAAAGTGCATCTATCCATCATAAAAGTGCATCTATCCATCATAAAAGTGCATCTGTCCATCATAAAAGTGCATCTCTCCATGATAAAAGTGCATCTCTCCATGATAAAAGTGCATCTATCCATCATAAAAGTGCATCTATCCATGATAAAAGTGCATCTCTCCATGATAAAAGTGCATCTCTCCATCATAAAAGTGCATCTATCCATGATAAAAGTGCATCTCTCCATGATAAAAGTGCATCTATCCATCATAAAAGTGCATCTATCAATGATAAAAGTGAATCTATCAATGATAAAAGTGCATCTAACCATCATAAAAGTGCATCTATCAATGATAAAAAGTGCATCTAGCATGATAATAGTGCGTCTATTCATGATAAAAGTGCATCTATCCATGATAAAAGTGCATCATTCCATCATAAATGTGCATCTATCCATCATAAACATGCATCTGTCATCATAAAAGTGCATCTATCCATGATAAAAGTGCATCTAGCCATCATAAAAGTGCATCTAGCCATGATAAAAGTGTATCTCTCCATGATAAAAGTGCATCTATCCAACATAAACGTGCATCTATCCATCATAAAAGTGCATCTGTCCATCATAAAAGTGCATCTAGCCATGATAAAAGTGCATCTATACATGATAAAAGTGCATCTCTCCATGATAAAAGTTCATCTATCCGTCATAAAAGTGCATCTATCGATCATAAATGTGCATCTGTCCATCATAAAAGTGCATCTCTCCATGATAAAAGTGCATCTCTCCATGATAAAAGTGCATCTATCCATCATAAAAGTGCATCTATCCGTCATAAAAGTGCATCTGTCCATCATAAAAGTGCATCTCTCCATGATAAAAGTCCATCTATCGATCATAAAAGTGCATCTAGCCATGATAAAAGTGCATCGATCCATGATAAAAGTGATGCACTTTTATCATGGCTAGATGCACTTTTATGGATTTCACAATAGAAACAGCCGTTCATTGCCAGTGTAAAGCTTGGAAGAGGCAGGACATTTTTCAATATAACTCTGATTGTATTCGTCTGAATGGAGAATAGGATGGCTTCAGGGTGTTCTACTGATACTAACAGCAATAGCCAGATGGGAAAGTAGTTGGCTAGAATGAGGTCTTGATCAGTTCACCTACCTCACACACACAGGGTGGCAAAGGGGAGTTTGGAAACAAACTGAACATTTCAGGACTGAACATGGAGTGTTGAACTGTTGGCTGAGCTGCTTTTATTTCCCCTTGACATTTGAATATTAGTCTTTTTTAATTTTATTTTTTTTTATTTTTATAGACTGTCTGACACGTGACGTAATCCATAACACAGTTTTAATTTATTTATTTTGCAGTAATTTAATCAGGTTTAATAACAATATTGCAGTTCTGGTGGAGTTATGTTTACACAGGTTAAGAATGTATCACATTGACTGTTTTATTTACAATACTGGGCTCATTGATTTTTTTTTTTTTTTTTTTTTTTTAAACATTTGGCAAATGTATTGCAGCATGCGAGATCCAGGGGGCGGAGTTGGATTTCGGATCTAAGGGTTGGAGATGGGTAGGATTAGGGGTGGGGTTAGGGATCAGGGGCGGAGATTGGTAGGTTTTGGGTGGGGTTAGGGATCATGGGTGGAGATGGGTAGGTTTAGGGGTGGGGTTAGGGATCAGGGGCGGAGATTGGTAGGTTTTGGGGTGGGGTTAGGGATCAGGGGTGGAGATTGGTAGGTTTTGGGGTGGGGTTAGGGATCAGGGGTGGAGATGGGTAGGATTAGGGGTGGGGTTAGGGATCAGGGGCGGAGATTGGTAGGTTTTGGGGTGGGGTTAGGGATCAGGGGCGGAGATTGGTAGGTTTTGGGGTGGGGTTAGGGATCAGGGGTGGAGATGGGTAGGATTAGGGGTGGGGTTAGGGATCAGGGGCGGAGATTGGTAGGTTTTGGGGTGGGGTTAGGGATCAGGGGCGGAGATTGGTAGGTTTTGGGGTGGGGTTAGGGATCAGGGGCGGAGATTGGTAGGTTTTGGGGTGGGGTAAGGGATCAGGGGTGGAGATGGGTAGGTTTAGGTATACGTAAGAAAGAAATCCTCCAAATCCTCCCCTGGATTTCATGTTCTGCAGAGAGGACTATCTCGATGCATGTGGCAGAATCACTGTGGCAGATGCCAGATATGTATTTATTTCCATAGCATGTTTAAGTTGAATATAACCTGTATTGAAATATAGCCCATATGATAACTACCCTGTACCAAAAAATTCAGATTTATTCAAATAAATTGAATTCCAAATGATTCATTACCTTGATGAGATGTGATTGCGTTTCATTTCACAGCCACACGAGGGCGACATTTTTTTTTTTGTTTTGCCTTTTTAAATAGACAATTGATTTCATTGAAGGAAAATCCTGGGATGTCAATGGGTCTCATTCATGAAACATTCGTAAATATACAAGTAAATATGAGAGTGATTTGTGCGTAAAGAGACCTTCCCGAAAACTCTTCTCCTGATTCACAAATACTTCGTAAACGTCAGATGTGATAGTGAAATGTGTGTGTGTGTGTTAATGAATTCCAACCAGTCGTAAATGGGATGCGCGTGCACGTTCATTCTCAATTATGCCAAAAATCAGGCCCGTTATATCCGACTGACATCTATATGCATATAATAACATGAATGTGAATGAAAAAGAAAGATTTCCCGGATGCAGAAATTGAAGTTTTGTTATCAGAAGTTCATTCAAAACGCCACATTTTATTTTCAAGCGTACATAGTGGCAGGTCCTAAAAAAGCTTGATAGCGTATTAAAGATGCAGTTAATGGAGTTTCATATGTAGTCCCAGAAGTGAGAAGGAAATGGTTCAACAGTATAAGCTTGACAGCAAAAAACGAATTAGCTAGTTCACTTCGTAAAAATCGTATTCAAACTGGAGAAGGACCTACCTGTGCTACTGGCTCTCATTATAAAATTAAAAAGAAAAACCGTATGTAATTACTATATAAAATATTTTTTTCAAAATGCTGTTTAAATATGTACCCATTGGTGAATTAAAATGCGGCCTTATTAATGAGCAAAACGTTCGGATGTTAAGCGCACCATTTACGCGTGGCCGGGAGCAGGCGTAGATTTCTTGCGTACCAACTAACATTTGGAAAATACGAACATTTTAATGAATCCGAAAAATTTACGCCATAACCACTTAACACACGATTTACACACAAATTCGTTCTGCTTGTGTTTCATGAATGAGTGTGTTTATGTGATCAGTTCCCGCCAAAAGTATTGCAGTCACCAATAAAGAAATCAACATAAAAAAAAACATAAAAATGTTTTTTACATATTGAAAAAAGCAAAATAGTCAAATAAGCAATTTTAATAATTGTATTGCACAAATCTTAAACTTGTGTTTATTGTTTCTTAAAGGGGGGGTTGACTGCGATTCCACTTTTTTGATTTGAAATAGTGTGTAATGTTGCTGTTGGTGCATGAACAGTATCTGCAAAGTTGCAGCGCTGAAAGTTCAATGTAAGCAGAGATATCGTCTTTTAAAAACCAGGAAGTGTAAACGACTACAAAAACGACTGGATTGGGACTACAACAGGTTATGGTACGTCACTAACCCGCACATTTGCATCAACCACTCCCTCTGGAATAAGCAGAAAAGGGCATGGCCATATTTCAGCAGTTTCAGCAGCATGTCGAGTGAGTTGTGTTCACGGAGCTGTCAGGTCTTCTGTGTTCGAGCTTCCCACGGACGCTGTACTTCGTCAACAATGGATACAATTTATGTTTGATTATGTTCCTGAAAGTGACGATCGTAATCTAGCTCTCTGTGCTGCGCATTTACGGAAGACAGCTTCCAGAATCTCCACGAGTTCAACACCGGATTCAACAAGAAACTGTTAATAAACAATGAAGCAGATCCGACTTTAAAACCAGAGGCAGCAGTTGTTGGACCACAACCTGTAAGTAGGCTAAGACTTAATCGTTTTAAATGTATTTGCATGTATAATTCCAGACGTAACGTTAGCCTGTGTTTTATTTATTTATTTTTCCAAATGCCAGCGCTAGCTTTATTGCCACTAGGCTATCAGTTATGCTATTTTGTGTCTACGACAAATGCGTACAAACATTAATTTTGTATAAGTGTGAATGTTGTAAATGTATTTTTCATGTGCATATGCTTTATGACGTTATTTTCGATTTGATCAAGAACGTAAACTTGCCAACGCTGTTTGAGTATAACATTAGTAGCCAGTCAGTTGCTATTGTTGCCAGTCAGATGCTATTGTGTTAAACAAATGTGTATAAAGTTAAAAAATGTAGCAAATTATTATCATTCAGAAACGTTTAAAAGCCGTGTGTTGAGGTTCTGTTTGACTCGCTTCATCGCGGCTTTCTCGGTCAGATTCTGGGTCATACTGTTTCTGCAGTTCGACGCATATTTACATCTGGACCGGATGACGTTCCCATTTCGCCCGTAAAGGTAACGGGCGTTAACTTTCCGGACAACGTAAGCGACAGTTTAGCCAATCACAACACACCGGGCCAAGCTAACCAATCTGAGCCCACGACGTGTTTCTGAGGGAGTGTTTTCATAGAATCAGGAAGTAAACCGCTCGTTCGAGGACAGAGGTGAGCGCGGCTGACAATAAAGGTGAAGTTTTTGAAAAATAAGACTTTTTAAAAACGAAAAACCACGAATACAGGTTATATTGCACGCCATAAACACAATCATGCAAAGAAAAAAAAGCAGTCAACCCCCTCTTTAAAAGTTGTTTTCCTTGGTATATTTAGTCTGTACTTTGTGCTCTTATGATTTCCATTACACATAAGTAGATGTTAAAACTTAATGCTGATTTATACTCCGCTTTCGCCGTGGTAAGCAGAACTAAGACGCAGCTTTACAGTAAACTATGCTTCTCCATCCAATATGGTGGTGTTACTCCCCTTCTGTCCAGCGTTAACGGCTGCAGTTTACTTGCCGCGTCAGCACACACGACGGCTGCAACTACAGTGTGGTTTCCCTAGTGGACCAACACGACAACCGTCTGGATTGAGACGAGTAGGGGACATCTCTAGGGTCTTCAAGTGGGCGCCTTCCGTCCTCAGTGTTTCGTCGACGAGCCCACGACACCTCAAGAGTCCCCCCCCCTGTCCCCCACTCAACTCAGCCCAGCTTACTGACCTCTACATCCCTTCTGCTGCTGCTGAGACCTAACCACAATCTCGCGCAACCCAACCATACGCGCCAACCCGTTCGACTAAGGCTGTCGAGCCCCACTGGTGCATTCCACCTACCGCAAAACACAATATCTGGCCAACCATCGTCATTCAAACAATATACACAGGAACGTAATGACTGTAAATACTATGCGACCTATACAACTAACCTACAGACTCTTTACAGGAGAAACTCTCTCTGCTCACGCATGTAAACGGGTTATTCTGTTTCAGAAACCCGAAAAGTGACCTTAACCCGACCATAACCCGAAAATTGGCTGCATGTAAACGTAGTCTGTGATTGGTTGGTTGTCCATGAAGGGGAAAAAAGAGCTATTTTAAGTATAGAGTTTACTCACACATATACACACACACACACATTATATACATTATGTATATAAGTTCTTTTTTACCATGCTGTTAATATCCTAAGGTATTTGATTGGCTTAGAATGATAAAAAAAAAATCCACTCTTTCCAATTACACTGATTGCTGTCTATTTAAGTGTTGGTTTGAATGTTGGTTTTAATATAGCAAACATGGAATAAAAAAAAAAACAAAACGAGAAAGATGAGAAAGCCCAACTGGACAGAAGAACAGTGTTTGCTGTTAGCTCAAGTTAGTGGATGAACACTATACTATCATTAAAGAAAAAAATTGGGCCGGAGGGGCGGAGCTACAAACTCAAACTAAAAACTCCAGTAACGGTCTAAAAAGGAAGCTGAAATGTATGCATTTTTTAGTCAAGTCATTGATTTTTCACTTACGCTACACTGTTGCCCATATTAACAACATGTTGGGTCACGCCCCCATCAACAGCGCGAGACATAACGTGCCTGCATTCTGACAGCGCTTAATGAAGACCAGCAGCTAATCACTGGATATACCACTGTAACTAACAGGTGAGTAAATTGGTTATATTTGAAAGCATAACATTAATTGAAATGATAAGATCATATTAGTTATCTTCTGACTCAGTTTAATGTGTAAGAATGTGTCGTCGACATCGAGTGAGTTTAGTTAAGCAGCGCCGCTGCTGTTATTTTTGCAAACTTGTATAATTATCTGGCTGGCTAGCGCTAGATAGTTAGCTTAAGTCAATTCCAATGTGTCACTTAGGGTACAGTGAAGCGTTCCGTTCACGACGACACATAAAATCCATTTTAGACTAATATGGTCTAATTTTTTTTTCTTCAAACGTACGCGCTGGCGCTGCAATCACGTCAAGTGTAGGCTAGCTACTTTCATTGATTATAGTGGAAGCTAACTTACACTCTTAGGAAAAAGGGTTCTATAATGTAGCATAGGGTTCTTTACTCAACTCCAAAGGGCATTTTATGCTAAAAAAAGGTTCAATTATGACAAGAAAGAACCCTTTTGGCTCAAAAGTTCTTTAAAGGCTATTATTCATTCATATATTACATTATTCAGGGCCGGCTCTATCCCTTTGGTTGCCCTAGGCGAGATTGATTTTTTGCGCCCCCCATATGATAATATTTAAAATAATATATTGCATTTTATTGGTGTCTCCCACATTGTCCCACAGTAACATTACGATAGTGAAAGATAAGTTTAGCTACTATGTTTTATAATAATAATTTATTCTATAGTGTCCAATCCATTTCATTAATTTAACATATTTAATTATGGGGACATCCAAGTTATTTGACATAGGCCTATTTTTAACTTTTTTTAAGTAACGTAATAGTTACTTTCCCTGCTAGTTACTTTTATAATGATTTAATTCAGTTTCTAACTCAGTTATTATTTGTGAGAACTAGTAACTATAACCAATTACTCTTTTTTAAGCAACATGCCCAAAACTGATGATGAGTATTTGTTAAATTAACAAAAATGCTCTTATAAATCACTCCAAAACTTCAGAGTTGAAGAATCATCTGTAATAAATTGTTCATTCAAATGCTACCTACAAATGACGTTCAAGGATATTTCTATCATCCTACATAAAAAAAATGTATTTGTACAATGCAACTATGTAATGTAACTTATAGTGGATAAATTACAATCACTACCTGGCTGCTACAAGGCTAAGGGGGTTTCGTGTCCCCATAAGAAAATGATGTGCATTTTAATGTTTAATTCATTTTTAAATCAAATTTAAATATTTAATTCTACAGAAAATCGAAGCAAGGAAATTTCAAACCTCTTTTAGTTACAGTGTCTGTATACATTACACTATATATTGTAAAACAAGTGCAATGAAAAATAAAATAAACCTTCATAATTGATTTTGAACAAATTTATATACTTGTAAGTAAGCTATAGCTACTTGGAAGCAACTCAACGCCTCCAATTAAGCAAAACAAAACGAATGGACTGCTGATGTTTGAGTTTTATGGGCCGTTAAGACAAAAAAATAAATAAAAGTAGGCTATGTATTGGCCCAAAACGCACGTCGGTCACTAGGAATCTCAAGTAGGCCCTACGCTACACCGGGAAGTAGCCTATTTATTTCGTTTGACACTTTAATGGCTGAGATGTATGGAAGCTTGTTTCCGCCACTGAATAAAAAAATAAAATAAATAATTGCGACTTTTTATCTCATAATTCTGTCTTTTTTTCTCAGAATTGCGACTTTATATCACGCAATTCTGTCTTTATATCTCACAATTCTGACTTTATATCTCACAATTCTGACTTTATATCTCGCAATTCTGACTTTATATCTCACAATTCTGACTTTATATTTCGCAATTCTGACTTTATATCTCGCAATTCTGACTTTATATCTCGCAATTCCGACTTTATAAAACGAAATCCTGACTTTATAACTCACAATTCTGACTTTATAACTCGCAATTCTGAGAAAAAAGTCAGAATTGTGAGATAAAAAGTCGCAATTATTTATTTTATTTTTTTTATTCAGTGGCGGAAACAAGCTTCCATAGAGATGAGAAGGCTTACCTTTATACTGGGCTTTCTTTTTATGTTCGTTCCTGTGGACCAGAAGGTTTATACCGCTCCAGCAGTTGCGCACTTGCCTAACGTAACGTAACGCAACCCTCCAGAAAAGATCGACAATAATCATCAATTCAATCTAATAATCAGTAATTAAAGTAATGAAACGAGGGACGCCTTAGGATGATCATGTTTAAAAAACATTTTTTTTTCGCTTCTCATTCTAACCTGTGATTTCTCGATAAATGGGTAGTAGCAGAGAATGTGAAGTAGGTCAAGGGCGACACTAGAGCGCGCGTCTGCGGCGCCCCCAACACATTTAGCGCCCTAGGCAACCGCCTAGTTCGCCTATAGCAATCGCCGGCCCTGACATTATTATACAACATTTGTAGTTGTTATTAAAATATTGTTTTATTATTGGAGGATAAAAAGTGAAATGGGCTGGCACTCTTCGTCTGATATTGATTAATTACTTTTTTTAACCACCATATCTTGAATTTTGTGATCATTCACATGCATGCATTGCATTTTAGGAGTTCCAAATACGTAACGCTTTAGAAGTGCGTAACTGCTGTAACAATTTATAAAGTGAAGATCATTGGAACTAACTAGTAATGACTCAAGTGTTACTACATGATCTAGTCATGATTTGTGCAACCGTTGTAACCTGTGGTATTATCACAAATAAATTGGATGTTGCACTTAAAATGCAATGGTTTACCTAAATAAATTATCACCTAATATGACAATTCATATTGTGTCTCTGTCATATGCACTAAAAACATCCCTGTCTCATGTTAAGGTCCCTAACCCCTCACATAATGAAGACACATTGCACTCGCACAATTATCAATTAGACATTAATAGTGTCATAAGGGAGTTCAATCCATTGTTTATGGCCTGACGAGCCGCGCTTGAGTTTTTGACAATCAAGTGCCACCCCAAATAAAAGACTGGCACAAGCTGGCCCCCCCAGAAATAATGTCCTGGCTACGCCCTGACGTGGGAGAGTATAGCGCAAATTAATAACGGTTCTTTCCCCTGCTTGTGTGCATCAGGGAAGCCTGCTATATTCATAAATGCAGTTTTTTTGAGCCTGCGAGGTGACATAATAAGAGGTTCTGAAAGTGCTGTAACTGTTTGTGTGATCACTGTTTACAGAAGGTTGTGACAGACCCAAATCACTGCTGCTTAATTGCATTTTCCCATTTGCCAAATATCTTAATTTAGTGATTAGGCTACTTTAATTTCTGGCATTATGGCATTGTGATGTATCGGAGATATTAGCGTGTCTCTATTAAGATCAGTCACAAACATGATCCCTGCACGATATACTGTATATATATATATATATATATATATATATATATATATATATATATATATATATATATAGACGATATATATCGTCTATTAACTCACTGTCATCTATTGCAACACATTTCTTCTCCCTCTTAAGTGGTGGAGGAAGTACTGAATCTCACTACTTAAGTAAAAGTACAAATAACCAGGTAAATTTTAGTAAAAGTAGAAGTAACACAATGACAACCATACTTAAGTAAAAAGTACCTGATTTTAAATGTACTTTAAGTATTAAAAGTAAAAGTACTTGCATAACAATTGATTCTCTAAATGACTATTTTCTAATGATTAATAAAACATTTAATGCTAACTCATTCAACCTAATACTCCTATAATGATGTTCAATAATGATGGAAAAAAAATGTTTTTTGAAAAAAAAAAATGTTCAAAAATGTTGTCACCATTTCTGAAACAAGCTTGCAGTTAGGCAATATAAACCATGCTTATCCTTACTATACGTTAATAACGATGTTTGGCAGTAAACGCGATTAATTTATGGTGTAATTCTGAACCTCTTGGCTTGCCATAATCCTAACCAAACGTATATTACACACGGTGTGTTTCCTATCTACGTAAAAACAAATTTTCGCGAATAAATTGCACGATAAACACACTGCGTGCGAGACGCATTTAGTTGATGTATCTATGGCAACCAAACGTCACTGGTGAGACAAACGTGCAACGAACGGACGGTCAGATTACGTTTGGCAGGGGAAAAACAAATAATGTAACGAAAATGTAACAGAAGTTGTAGAAATGTAGTGGAGTAGAAAGTATAATAATTGCTGCAAAATGTAACGAAGTAAAAGTAAAAAGTATGCACTATTTATTCTACTTAAGTAAAGTAAAGATACGTGAAAATACACTTAAGTAAAGTAACGAAGTATTTGTACTTCGTTACATTCCACCACCGCCACCGTTCATCGTCTTTTCTGCCATTTCCTCCTCTTCTGAAGAAACTCTTAAGCCTCTTAAAAGTCCTCATCTGTAGTCCTAACAATTTTGACCTTAAGACCTCTTTTAAGGGTTAAGATTCTTTCTGAATGACTTTTTTCTTTTAGCCAGACTTCGTCATACTCGTTTCCTATCGGAAGATGAGTCTGAAACCCCTCCGTCTAGGTTTTATTATGAGGCGTGTCGTAACCGAACCAGGACAAAAAAACCCCTCTGCACTCAATTGGATAGTCGGTAGACCTACCAACCAATCCGAGCAACGCATAAGTCAACTCCTTTGCATAGCGCAGTTTTCAAATACAGAACGTAGCCTACTTTATTTATTTTAGAAGTTAAATAACGAGTGTTACATCTTTTACTTACTTCTCCATGAGCGCCACCAAAGGAGAAACCACAACGACCACAGGCTTTTCATTACGTCCCGTCTTCTTAGCGACCGTCAGAGCCAGCACACTTTTCCCGAATCATGTAGGAAGGACGCCAAAAATATCTTTATGATCGACAAATGCCTTGATTGCAGTTCTCTGTTTGTCTATTAAAATGAATGCGCTGTCGATTTATTTTACAAAAGACGCGACAGCGGAATCTATACATGTCAATTCTCCAGCTGCACTCATCTTTGACAAGCGCTCTTTGAGGATTACGTTACTGAAGACCACCTGTCAATCATCGTATAAAGCCCGCCCTGGCAATTTGATTGGCCCGTTGACTTCTGAACCGCTCATAATTTCTCCTCAATGGATCGAGTCCCGACCGAACTTCCCGTCCAAAAAATGTTGTGGGCGGAGTTCGGGCTGGCATCCAGGCTATTTTTCTTTACTAGGATTTTTTCTTTAACCCCTTAACGCCCAATGTCGCAAATATGCAACAAACCCCTTTGACTCAGTCAACCAGCCGAGATAACGTTTGCATTCCCCCAATGCCGGTTTGTGCATATTCGCTACGGACCTAGGACCTTCGGCAAGCACTTGTTTCTAGTGGGACTGCAAAGTGACGGACTTATTTCCTGTTTACGCTCGGACAGGAACATTTGCAAAATTCCAAATTGACCATTATGCCCGCTGTTGCAGATTTGCAACACACCAAACTTGACCCCAAATTGACCATTTGCAAAATATCAAATTGACCCCAAATTGACCAATGCCCTCTGTTGCAGATTTGCAACATACCAAATTGACCCCAAATTGACCATTATGACCGCTGTTGCAGATTTTCAGCACACCAAATTGACCCCAAATTGACCAATATGCCCGTTGTTGCAGATTTGCAACATACCAAAATTTCGATTTATTTGTTGTGCAAAAGTGAAATTGATAATCTCAACATTATTTACCATCTACTTAAAGGCAAAAACACACATAAAATATTTTTTTATATACAGCTATATAAATTCGAGCGTTAAGGGGTTAATTTTAAGAGTAAACGCCCACATTTCTAAGAATTTTCTTGGAATTTTGTCACTAGGAGCTACTTTTTGCATTAAGATTCTTTATGAATACGGGCCCTGGACTCTCCATCTTCGCTGTTCTGCTTCAGGGGCCAGATGAGCGTACCGTAGTTTCTTCCTCTCATATGCCTCATCTACCGCATCCTCCCATGGCACTGTTAGCTCTATCAGCTGAACAATGCGTGCTGATCCAGACCACAAAACAATTGGTCGCAATCTCAGGTGGAAAAATAAGCCGTTGATCAAGGTCAGCCAGCATCTTCCAGTCCCTAGCAGCTTCTAGTTGTCCTGGGCGAGAATACCTTTTCTTAGCGGTTGCTTGCCTAGGCGGAGGAATATTGTCTTCTGCGTGTAAAGTTTTGCTGGAAGCAACTTATTGGTCATACTACGCTTGCCTTCCAATGCTAAAGCCAAACATCGCAGTACTTGACATTTGACTTGACATATTGGTAGGGTTGGGTATCGTTTGAATTTGAACGATTCCAATTCCGATTCCTTGTTTCGATTCCGGTTCCCAACGATTCTCGATTCCGATTCTTTTAAGAGGCAGGGTCAAAAAAGTTTAGCTAACCTTGCTAACCAACGGTCTTTCTGAAGGAAATACTCCTTCTGTCACAAATACTCCTTTTGTCACAAATTTTGCATTTTGCCGAGATTTCGCTATTTTTAGAAAAGTGAAGCCACACTTTGGACCGCCGACGTAAGCTACTCATGTTCGACTCGTGCGGTTATGCCAACACTTCCGGTAGACGCTTCTTCGTTGGTGTTGTTCAGCGGTTTCTTCTTCCGCTCGGCGGACTGTGAATATCGAAACTAGGAATCGAAATTTTAACTTTTGAACGATTCCGGGAAAAACGTAAAGTTAGTCCCGGTTCCAATCGATACTCGATTCTCGATACCCAACCCTACATATTGGCCACTATGAATCAATGTCTATCACACCACCAGTCTTTTTCAGTGGTTTTACTTGATATACTTTCTTGCAGTGAAAACACAGAACCCCTTTTTGCAATGCATCATAATGCAGCCAGGGAAATTCTTTGTACCACCTCTCTTGGAAATGTAAAACTCTGTAGCACTTCAGTCGGTATACATTTTTTTTTGGTGTGGCAGATATGTCTCTGTCCTCTGATTGAATCTTCAATATCACTCAACTCTCTGTCCCTGTTTCTGCCTCTGCTTCTGTCATGCATGCTCGGAACTCCCTAAAGCAAAAAAGTCACAATCTCACTCAAAGCCATGAGACTAAACTTACGTCAAGCTTATGAAGGGCTACATCTACATTTCTCTTACCTGTCTGTCTGCTCCTGTCTCTCTCTTTCTTTTTCTGCCTGTCTCAACCATTTGATGATCCTCCTGGATGATGTACAACACTCGCATTCAGATAACGCCATAACCAGTAATTAAAAAATATATATATATTACAGTATCAATATTTATGTCGGGACCCCACCTTTGGGAATGACTACTCTAGACCCTTCCAGAGCTGAGATATTAAAACTCAAAATTTTGACCAGAAAAAAAAATGACAGTGTTACCCCTTATGTTTTTTTTCGGGGGGTGAAAAATTAAGTTTCTCCGATCTTCTCAAAACTCTGGATTCTGATAGAGGGCCACGAGACATGGTCCTGGGTGCAAAAATTGAGGCTCCAAACCCTTCCAGAGCTGAGATATTGAAACTCAAAATTTTGACCAGAAAAAAAAATGACAGTGTTACCCCTTATGTTTTTTTTTTCGGGGGGTGAAAAATTAAGTTTCTCCGATCTTCTCAAAACTCTGGATTCTGATAGAGGGCCACGAGACATGGTCCTGGGTGAAAAAAATTGAGGCTCCAAACCCTTCCAGAGCTGAGATATTGAAACTCAAAATTTTGACCAGAAAAAAAATGACAGTGTTACCCCTTATGTTTTTTTTCGGGGGGTGAAAAATTAAGTTTCTCCGATCTTCTCAAAACTCTGGATTCTGATAGAGGGCCACGAGACATGGTCCTGGGTGCAAAAATTGAGGCTCCAAACCCTTCCAGAGCTGAGATATTGAAACTCAAAATTTTGACCAGAAAAAAAAAATGACAGTGTTACCCCTTATGTTTTTTTTCGGGGGGTGAAAAATTAAGTTTCTACAATCTTCTCAAAACTCTGGATTCTGATAGAGGGCCACGAGACATGGTCCTGGGTGCAAAAATTGAGGCTCCAAACCCTTCCAGAGCTGAGATATTGAAACTCAAAATTTTGACCAGAAAAAAAAAATGACAGTGTTACCCCTTATGTTTTTTTTCGGGGGGTGAAAAATTAAGTTTCTCCGATCTTCTCAAAACTCTGGATTCTGATAGAGGGCCACGAGACATGGTCCTGGGTGCAAAAATTGAGGCTCCAAACCCTTCCAGAGCTGAGATATTGAAACTCAAAATTTTGACCAGAAAAAAAAATGACAGTGTTACCCCTTATGTTTTTTTTTCAGGTCCAAATTTTGACCTTCGATATCTCGGCTCTGGAAGGGTCTAGAGCCTCCATTTTTGCGCGCTGGTCGAAGTCTCGTGGCCCTCTGTCAGAATGCAGAGTTTCAAGAAGATCTGAGGGGGTCAAAATTTAGGCCAAAAAAAAATGACAGTGTTACCCCTTATGTTTTTTTTTCAGGTCCAAATTTTGACCTTCGATATCTCGGCTCTGGAAGGGTCTAGAGCCTCCATTTTTGCGCGCTGGTCGAAGTCTCGTGGCCCTCTGTCAGAATGCAGAGTTTCAAGAAGATCGGAGGGGGTCAAAATTTCGGCCAAAAAAAAAAAATGACAGTGTTACCCCTTATGTTTTTTTTTCAGGTCCAAATTTTGACCTTCGATATCTCGGCTCTGGAAGGGTCTAGAGCCTCCATTTTTGCGCGCTGCGCGAAGTCTCGTGGCCCTCTGTCAGAATGCAGAGTTTCAAGAAGATCGGAGGGGGTCAAAATTTAGGCCAAAAAAAAAAAATGACAGTGTTACCCCTTATGTTTTTTTTTTAGGTCCAAATTTTGACCTTCGATATCTCGGCTCTGGAAGGGTCTAGAGCCTCCATTTTTGCGCGCTGCGCGAAGTCTCGTGGCCCTCTGTCAGAATCCAGATTTTCAAGAAGATCGGAGGGGGTCAAAATTTCGGCCAAAAAAAAAAAATGACAGTGTTACCCCTTATGTTTTTTTTTTCAGGTCCAAATTTTGACCTTCGATATCTCGGCTCTGGAAGGGTTTAGAGCCTCCATTTTTGCGCGCTGCGCGAAGTCTCGTGGCCCTCTGTCAGAATGCAGAGTTTCAAGAAGATCGGAGGGGGTCAAAATTTCGGCCAAAAAAAAAAAAATGACAGTGTTACCCCTTATGTTTTTTTTTCAGATCCAAATTTTGACCTTCGATATCTCGGCTCTGGAAGGGTCTAGAGCCTCCATTTTTTCGCGCTGGTCGAAGTCTCGTGGCCCTCTGTCAGAATGCAGAGTTTCAAGAAGATCGGAGGGGGTCAAAATTTCGGCCAAAAAAAAAAAAAATGACAGTGTTACCCCTTATGTTTTTTTTTCAGGTCCAAATTTTGACCTTCGATATCTCGGCTCTGGAAGGGTCTAGAGCCTCCATTTTTGCGCGCTGCGCGAAGTCTCTTGGCCCTCTGTCAGAATCCAGAGTTTCAAGAAGATCGGAGGGGGTCAAAATTTCGGCCAAAAAAAAAAAAATGACAGTGTTACCCCTTATGTTTTTTTTTCAGGTCCAAATTTTGACCTTCGATATCTCGGCTCTGGAAGGGTCTAGAGCCTCCATTTTTGCGCGCTGCGCGAAGTCTCGTGGCCCTCTGTCAGAATGCAGAGTTTCAAGAAGATCGGAGGGGGTCAAAATTTCGGCCAAAAAAAAAAATGACAGTGTTACCCCTTATGTTTTTTTTTCAGGTCCAAATTTTGACCTTCGATATCTCGGCTCTGGAAGGGTCTAGAGCCTCCATTTTTGCGCGCTGCGCGAAGTCTCTTGGCCCTCTGTCAGAATCCAGAGTTTCAAGAAGATCGGAGGGGGTCAAAATTTCGGCCAAAAAAAAAAAATGACAGTGTTACCCCTTATGTTTTTTTTTCAGGTCCAAATTTTGACCTTCGATATCTCGGCTCTGGAAGGGTCTAGAGCCTCCAT
Source organism: Cyprinella venusta (assembly GCA_038021265.1). Taxonomy (NCBI): domain Eukaryota; kingdom Metazoa; phylum Chordata; class Actinopteri; order Cypriniformes; family Leuciscidae; genus Cyprinella; species Cyprinella venusta. The sequence goes on along the minus strand of CM075867.1, from coordinate 2,687,552 downwards.
TTTTGCGCGCTGCGCGAAGTCTCGTGGCCCTCTGTCAGAATGCAGAGTTTCAAGAAGATCGGAGGGGGTCAAAATTTCGGCCAAAAAAAAAAATGACAGTGTTACCCCTTATGTTTTTTTTTCAGGTCCAAATTTTGACCTTCGATATCTCGGCTCTGGAAGGGTCTAGAGCCTCCATTTTTGCGCGCTGCGCGAAGTCTCGTGGCCCTCTGTCAGAATGCAGAGTTTCAAGAAGATCGGAGGGGGTCAAAATTTCGGCCAAAAAAAAAAAATGACAGTGTTACCCCTTATGTTTTTTTTTCAGGTCCAAATTTTGACCTTCGATATCTCGGCTCTGGAAGGGTCTAGAGCCTCCATTTTTGCGCGCTGCGCGAAGTCTCGTGGCCCTCTGTCAGAATGCAGAGTTTCAAGAAGATCGGAGGGGGTCAAAATTTCGGCCAAAAAAAAAAAATGACAGTGTTACCCCTTATGTTTTTTTTTCAGGTCCAAATTTTGACCTTCGATATCTCGGCTCTGGAAGGGTCTAGAGCCTCCATTTTTGCGCGCTGCGCGAAGTCTCGTGGCCCTCTGTCAGAATGCAGAGTTTCAAGAAGATCGGAGGGGGTCAAAATTTCGGCCAAAAAAAAAAAATGACAGTGTTACCCCTTATGTTTTTTTTTCAGGTCCAAATTTTGACCTTCGATATCTCGGCTCTGGAAGGGTTTAGAGCCTCCATTTTTGCGCGCTGCGCGAAGTCTCTTGGCCCTCTGTCAGAATCCAGAGTTTCAAGAAGATCGGAGGGGGTCAAAATTTCGGCCAAAAAAAAAAAATGACAGTGTTACCCCTTATGTTTTTTTTTCAGGTCCAAATTTTGACCTTCGATATCTCGGCTCTGGAAGGGTCTAGAGCCTCCATTTTTGCGCGCTGCGCGAAGTCTCGTGGCCCTCTGTCAGAATGCAGAGTTTCAAGAAGATCGGAGGGGGTCAAAATTTCGGCCAAAAAAAAAAAATGACAGTGTTACCCCTTATGTTTTTTTTTCAGGTCCAAATTTTGACCTTCGATATCTCGGCTCTGGAAGGGTCTAGAGCCTCCATTTTTGCGCGCTGCGCGAAGTCTCGTGGCCCTCTGTCAGAATGCAGAGTTTCAAGAAGATCGGAGGGGGTCAAAATTTCGGCAAAAAAAAAAAATGACAGTGTTACCCCTTATGTTTTTTTTTCAGGTCCAAATTTTGACCTTCGATATCTCGGCTCTGGAAGGGTCTAGAGCCTCCATTTTTGCGCGCTGCGCGAAGTCTCTTGGCCCTCTGTCAGAATCCAGAGTTTCAAGAAGATTGGAGGGGGTCAAAATTTCGGCAAAAAAAAAAAAATGACAGTGTTACCCCTTATGTTTTTTTTTCAGGTCCAAATTTTGACCTTCGATATCTCGGCTCTGGAAGGGTCTAGAGCCTCCATTTTTGCGCGCTGCGCGAAGTCTCGTGGCCCTCTGTCAGAATGCAGAGTTTCAAGAAGATCGGAGGGGGTCAAAATTTCGGCCAAAAAAAAAATGACAGTGTTACCCCTTATGTTTTTTTTTCAGGTCCAAATTTTGACCTTCGATATCTCGGCTCTGGAAGGGTCTAGAGCCTCCATTTTTGCGCGCTGCGCGAAGTCTCGTGGCCCTCTGTCAGAATGCAGAGTTTCAAGAAGATCGGAGGGGGTCAAAATTTCGGCCAAAAAAAAAAATGACAGTGTTACCCCTTATGTTTTTTTTTCAGGTCCAAATTTTGACCTTCGATATCTCGGCTCTGGAAGGGTCTAGAGCCTCCATTTTTGCGCGCTGCGCGAAGTCTCGTGGCCCTCTGTCAGAATGCAGAGTTTCAAGAAGATCGGAGGGGGTCAAAATTTCGGCCAAAAAAAAAAAATGACAGTGTTACCCCTTATGTTTTTTTTTCAGGTCCAAATTTTGACCTTCGATATCTCGGCTCTGGAAGGGTCTAGAGCCTCCATTTTTGCGCGCTGCGCGAAGTCTCGTGGCCCTCTGTCAGAATGCAGAGTTTCAAGAAGATCGGAGGGGGTCAAAATTTCGGCCAAAAAAAAAAATGACAGTGTTACCCCTTATGTTTTTTTTTCAGGTCCAAATTTTGACCTTCGATATCTCGGCTCTGGAAGGGTCTAGAGCCTCCATTTTTGCGCGCTGCGCGAAGTCTCGTGGCCCTCTGTCAGAATGCAGAGTTTCAAGAAGATCGGAGGGGGTCAAAATTTCGGCCAAAAAAAAAAATGACAGTGTTACCCCTTATGTTTTTTTTTCAGGTCCAAATTTTGACCTTCGATATCTCGGCTCTGGAAGGGTCTAGAGCCTCCATTTTTGCGCGCTGCGCGAAGTCTCGTGGCCCTCTGTCAGAATGCAGAGTTTCAAGAAGATCGGAGGGGGTCAAAATTTCGGCCAAAAAAAAAAATGACAGTGTTACCCCTTATGTTTTTTTTTTCAGGTCCAAATTTTGACCTTCGATATCTCGGCTCTGGAAGGGTCTAGAGCCTCCATTTTTGCGCGCTGCGCGAAGTCTCGTGGCCCTCTGTCAGAATGCAGAGTTTCAAGAAGATCGGAGGGGGTCAAAATTTCGGCCAAAAAAAAAAATGACAGTGTTACCCCTTATGTTTTTTTTTCAGGTCCAAATTTTGACCTTCGATATCTCGGCTCTGGAAGGGTCTAGAGCCTCCATTTTTGCGCGCTGCGCGAAGTCTCGTGGCCCTCTGTCAGAATGCAGAGTTTCAAGAAGATCGGAGGGGGTCAAAATTTCGGCCAAAAAAAAAAAATGACAGTGTTACCCCTTATGTTTTTTTTTCAGGTCCAAATTTTGACCTTCGATATCTCGGCTCTGGAAGGGTCTAGAGCCTCCATTTTTGCGCGCTGCGCGAAGTCTCGTGGCCCTCTGTCAGAATGCAGAGTTTCAAGAAGATCGGAGGGGGTCAAAATTTCGGCCAAAAAAAAAAATGACAGTGTTACCCCTTATGTTTTTTTTTCAGGTCCAAATTTTGACCTTCGATATCTCGGCTCTGGAAGGGTCTAGAGCCTCCATTTTTGCGCGCTGCGCGAAGTCTCGTGGCCCTCTGTCAGAATGCAGAGTTTCAAGAAGATCGGAGGGGGTCAAAATTTCGGCCAAAAAAAAAAAATGACAGTGTTACCCCTTATGTTTTTTTTTCAGGTCCAAATTTTGACCTTCGATATCTCGGCTCTGGAAGGGTCTAGAGCCTCCATTTTTGCGCGCTGCGCGAAGTCTCTTGGCCCTCTGTCAGAATCCAGAGTTTCAAGAAGATCGGAGGGGGTCAAAATTTCGGCCAAAAAAAAAAATGACAGTGTTACCCCTTATGTTTTTTTTTTCAGGTCCAAATTTTGACCTTCGATATCTCGGCTCTGGAAGGGTCTAGAGCCTCCATTTTTGCGCACTGCGCGAAGTCTCGTGGCCCTCTGTCAGAATGCAGAGTTTCAAGAAGATCGGAGGGGGTCAAAATTTCGGCCAAAAAAAAAAATGACAGTGTTACCCCTTATGTTTTTTTTTCAGGTCCAAATTTTGACCTTCGATATCTCGGCTCTGGAAGGGTCTAGAGCCTCCATTTTTGCGCGCTGCGCGAAGTCTCGTGGCCCTCTGTCAGAATGCAGAGTTTCAAGAAGATCGGAGGGGGTCAAAATTTCGGCCAAAAAAAAAAAATGACAGTGTTACCCCTTATGTTTTTTTTTCAGGTCCAAATTTTGACCTTCGATATCTCGGCTCTGGAAGGGTCTAGAGCCTCCATTTTTGCGCGTTGCGCGAAGTCTCGTGGCCCTCTGTCAGAATGCAGAGTTTCAAGAAGATCGGAGGGGGTCAAAATTTCGGCCAAAAAAAAAAAATGACAGTGTTACCCCTTATGTTTTTTTTTCAGGTCCAAATTTTGACCTTCGATATCTCGGCTCTGGAAGGGTCTAGAGCCTCCATTTTTGCGCGCTGCGCGAAGTCTCGTGGCCCTCTGTCAGAATGCAGAGTTTCAAGAAGATCGGAGGGGGTCAAAATTTCGGCCAAAAAAAAAAATGACAGTGTTACCCCTTATGTTTTTTTTTCAGGTCCAAATTTTGACCTTCGATATCTCGGCTCTGGAAGGGTCTAGAGCCTCCATTTTTGCGCGCTGCGCGAAGTCTCGTGGCCCTCTGTCAGAATGCAGAGTTTCAAGAAGATCGGAGGGGGTCAAAATTTCGGCCAAAAAAAAAAAATGACAGTGTTACCCCTTATGTTTTTTTTTCAGGTCCAAATTTTGACCTTCGATATCTCGGCTCTGGAAGGGTCTAGAGCCTCCATTTTTGCGCGCTGCGCGAAGTCTCTTGGCCCTCTGTCAGAATCCAGAGTTTCAAGAAGATCGGAGGGGGTCAAAATTTCGGCCAAAAAAAAAAAATGACAGTGTTACCCCTTATGTTTTTTTTTCAGGTCCAAATTTTGACCTTCGATATCTCGGCTCTGGAAGGGTCTAGAGCCTCCATTTTTGCGCGCTGCGCGAAGTCTCTTGGCCCTCTGTCAGAATCCAGAGTTTCAAGAAGATTGGAGGGGGTCAAAATTTCGGCCAAAAAAAAAAATGACAGTGTTACCCCTTATGTTTTTTTTTCAGGTCCAAATTTTGACCTTCGATATCTCGGCTCTGGAAGGGTCTAGAGCCTCCATTTTTGCGCGCTGCGCGAAGTCTCGTGGCCCTCTGTCAGAATGCAGAGTTTCAAGAAGATCGGAGGGGGTCAAAATTTCGGCCAAAAAAAAAATGACAGTGTTACCCCTTATGTTTTTTTTTCAGGTCCAAATTTTGACCTTCGATATCTCGGCTCTGGAAGGGTCTAGAGCCTCCATTTTTGCGCGCTGCGCGAAGTCTCGTGGCCCTCTGTCAGAATGCAGAGTTTCAAGAAGATCGGAGGGGGTCAAAATTTCGGCCAAAAAAAAAAATGACAGTGTTACCCCTTATGTTTTTTTTTCAGGTCCAAATTTTGACCTTCGATATCTCGGCTCTGGAAGGGTCTAGAGCCTCCATTTTTGCGCGCTGCGCGAAGTCTCGTGGCCCTCTGTCAGAATGCAGAGTTTCAAGAAGATCGGAGGGGGTCAAAATTTCGGCCAAAAAAAAAAAAATGACAGTGTTACCCCTTATGTTTTTTTTTCAGGTCCAAATTTTGACCTTCGATATCTCGGCTCTGGAAGGGTCTAGAGCCTCCATTTTTGCGCGCTGCGCGAAGTCTCGTGGCTCTCTGTCAGAATGCAGAGTTTCAAGAAGATCGGAGGGGGTCAAAATTTCGGCCAAAAAAAAAATGACAGTGTTACCCCTTATGTTTTTTTTTCAGGTCCAAATTTTGACCTTCGATATCTCGGCTCTGGAAGGGTCTAGAGCCTCCATTTTTGCACGCTGCGCGAAGTCTCTTGGCCCTCTGTCAGAATCCAGAGTTTCAAGAAGATCGGAGGGGGTCAAAATTTCGGCCAAAAAAAAAATGACAGTGTTACCCCTTATGTTTTTTTTTCAGGTCCAAATTTTGACCTTCGATATCTCGGCTCTGGAAGGGTCTAGAGCCTCCATTTTTGCGCGCTGCGCGAAGTCTCGTGGCCCTCTGTCAGAATGCAGAGTTTCAAGAAGATCGGAGGGGGTCAAAATTTCGGCCAAAAAAAAAAAAAAAATGACAGTGTTACCCCTTATGTTTTTTTTTTCAGGTCCAAATTTTGACCTTCGATATCTCGGCTCTGGAAGGGTCTAGAGCCTCCATTTTTGCGCGCTGCGCAAAGTCTCGTGGCCCTCTGTCAGAATGCAGAGTTTCAAGAAGATCGGAGGGGGTCAAAATTTCGGCCAAAAAAAAAAATGACAGTGTTACCCCTTATGTTTTTTTTTCAGGTCCAAATTTTGACCTTCGATGTCTCGGCTCTGGAAGGGTCTAGAGCCTCCATTTTTGCGCGCTGCGCGAAGTCTCGTGGCCCTCTGTCAGAATGCAGAGTTTCAAGAAGATCGGAGGGGGTCAAAATTTCGGCCAAAAAAAAAATGACAGTGTTACCCCTTATGTTTTTTTTTCAGGTCCAAATTTTGACCTTCGATATCTCGGCTCTGGAAGGGTCTAGAGCCTCCATTTTTGCGCGCTGCGCGAAGTCTCGTGGCCCTCTGTCAGAATGCAGAGTTTCAAGAAGATCGGAGGGGGTCAAAATTTCGGCCAAAAAAAAAAAATGACAGTGTTACCCCTTATGTTTTTTTTTCAGGTCCAAATTTTGACCTTCGATATCTCGGCTCTGGAAGGGTCTAGAGCCTCCATTTTTGCGCGCTGCGCGAAGTCTCGTGGCCCTCTGTCAGAATGCAGAGTTTCAAGAAGATCGGAGGGGGTCAAAATTTCGGCCAAAAAAACAAAAATGACAGTGTTACCCCTTATGTTTTTTTTTCAGGTCCAAATTTTGACCTTTGATATCTCGGCTCTGGAAGGGTCTAGAGCCTCAATTTTTGCGCGCTGCGCGAAGTCTCGTGGCCCTCTGTCAGAATGCAGAGTTTCAAGAAGATCGGAGGGGGTCAAAATTTCGGCCAAAAAAAAAAAATGACAGTGTTACCCCTTATGTTTTTTTTTCAGGTCCAAATTTTGACCTTCGATATCTCGGCTCTGGAAGGGTCTAGAGCCTCCATTTTTGCGCGCTGCGCGAAGTCTCGTGGCCCTCTGTCAGAATCCAGAGTTTCAAGAAGATCGGAGGGGGTCAAAATTTCGGCCAAAAAAAAAAATGACAGTGTTACCCCTTATGTTTTTTTTTCAGGTCCAAATTTTGACCTTCGATATCTCGGCTCTGAAAGGGTCTAGAGCCTCCATTTTTGCGCGCTGCGCGAAGTCTCGTGGCCCTCTGTCAGAATGCAGAGTTTCAAGAAGATCGGAGGGGGTCAAAATTTCGGCCAAAAAAACAAAAATGACAGTGTTACCCCTTATGTTTTTTTTTTCAGGTCCAAATTTTGACCTTCGATATCTCGGCTCTGGAAGGGTCTAGAGCCTCCATTTTTGCGCGCTGCGCGAAGTCTCTTGGCCCTCTGTCAGAATCCAGAGTTTCAAGAAGATTGGAGGGGGTCAAAATTTCGGCAAAAAAAAAAAAATGACAGTGTTACCCCTTATGTTTTTTTTTCAGGTCCAAATTTTGACCTTCGATATCTCGGCTCTGGAAGGGTCTAGAGCCTCCATTTTTGCGCGCTGCGCGAAGTCTCGTGGCCCTCTGTCAGAATGCAGAGTTTCAAGAAGATCGGAGGGGGTCAAAATTTCGGCCAAAAAAAAAAATGACAGTGTTACCCCTTATGTTTTTTTTTCAGGTCCAAATTTTGACCTTCGATATCTCGGCTCTGGAAGGGTCTAGAGCCTCCATTTTTGCGCGCTGCGCGAAGTCTCGTGGCCCTCTGTCAGAATGCAGAGTTTCAAGAAGATCGGAGGGGGTCAAAATTTCGGCCAAAAAAAAAAAATGACAGTGTTACCCCTTATGTTTTTTTTTCAGGTCCAAATTTTGACCTTCGATATCTCGGCTCTGGAAGGGTCTAGAGCCTCCATTTTTGCGCGCTGCGCGAAGTCTCGTGGCCCTCTGTCAGAATGCAGAGTTTCAAGAAGATCGGAGGGGGTCAAAATTTCGGCCAAAAAAAAAAATGACAGTGTTACCCCTTATGTTTTTTTTTCAGGTCCAAATTTTGACCTTCGATATCTCGGCTCTGGAAGGGTCTAGAGCCTCCATTTTTGCGCGCTGCGCGAAGTCTCTTGGCCCTCTGTCAGAATCCAGAGTTTCAAGAAGATCGGAGGGGGTCAAAATTTCGGCCAAAAAAAAAAAAATGACAGTGTTACCCCTTATGTTTTTTTTTCAGGTCCAAATTTTGACCTTCGATATCTCGGCTCTGGAAGGGTCTAGAGCCTCCATTTTTGCGCGCTGCGCGAAGTCTCGTGGCCCTCTGTCAGAATGCAGAGTTTCAAGAAGATCGGAGGGGGTCAAAATTTCGGCCAAAAAAAAAAAATGACAGTGTTACCCCTTATGTTTTTTTTTCAGGTCCAAATTTTGACCTTCGATATCTCGGCTCTGGAAGGGTCTAGAGCCTCCATTTTTGCGCGCTGCGCGAAGTCTCGTGGCCCTCTGTCAGAATCCAGAGTTTCAAGAAGATTGGAGGGGGTCAAAATTTCGGCAAAAAAAAAAATGACAGTGTTACCCCTTATGTTTTTTTTTCAGGTCCAAATTTTGACCTTCGATATCTCGGCTCTGGAAGGGTCTAGAGCCTCCATTTTTGCGCGCTGCGCGAAGTCTCGTGGCCCTCTGTCAGAATGCAGAGTTTCAAGAAGATCGGAGGGGGTCAAAATTTCGGCCAAAAAAAAAAAATGACAGTGTTACCCCTTATGTTTTTTTTTTCAGGTCCAAATTTTGACCTTCGATATCTCGGCTCTGGAAGGGTCTAGAGCCTCCATTTTTGCGCGCTGCGCGAAGTCTCTTGGCCCTCTGTCAGAATCCAGAGTTTCAAGAAGATTGGAGGGGGTCAAAATTTCGGCAAAAAAAAAAAATGACAGTGTTACCCCTTATGTTTTTTTTTCAGGTCCAAATTTTGACCTTCGATATCTCGGCTCTGGAAGGGTCTAGAGCCTCCATTTTTGCGCGCTGCGCGAAGTCTCGTGGCCCTCTGTCAGAATGCAGAGTTTCAAGAAGATCGGAGGGGGTCAAAATTTCGGCCAAAAAAAAAAATGACAGTGTTACCCCTTATGTTTTTTTTTCAGGTCCAAATTTTGACCTTCGATATCTCGGCTCTGGAAGGGTCTAGAGCCTCCATTTTTGCGCGCTGCGCGAAGTCTCGTGGCCCTCTGTCAGAATGCAGAGTTTCAAGAAGATCGGAGGGGGTCAAAATTTCGGCCAAAAAAAAAAAATGACAGTGTTACCCCTTATGTTTTTTTTTTCAGGTCCAAATTTTGACCTTCGATATCTCGGCTCTGGAAGGGTCTAGAGCCTCCATTTTTGCGCGCTGCGCGAAGTCTCGTGGCCCTCTGTCAGAATGCAGAGTTTCAAGAAGATCGGAGGGGGTCAAAATTTCGGCCAAAAAAAAATGACAGTGTTACCCCTTATGTTTTTTTTTCAGGTCCAAATTTTGACCTTCGATATCTCGGCTCTGGAAGGGTCTAGAGCCTCCATTTTTGCGCGCTGCGCGAAGTCTCTTGGCCCTCTGTCAGAATCCAGAGTTTCAAGAAGATCGGAGGGGGTCAAAATTTCGGCCAAAAAAAAAAAAATGACAGTGTTACCCCTTATGTTTTTTTTTCAGGTCCAAATTTTGACCTTCGATATCTCGGCTCTGGAAGGGTCTAGAGCCTCCATTTTTGCGCGCTGCGCGAAGTCTCGTGGCCCTCTGTGAGAATGCAGAGTTTCAAGAAGATCGGAGGGGGTCAAAATTTCGGCCAAAAAAAAAAAATGACAGTGTTACCCCTTATGTTTTTTTTTCAGGTCCAAATTTTGACCTTCGATATCTCGGCTCTGGAAGGGTCTAGAGCCTCCATTTTTGCGCGCTGCGCGAAGTCTCTTGGCCCTCTGTCAGAATCCAGAGTTTCAAGAAGATTGGAGGGGGTCAAAATTTCGGCCAAAAAAAAATGACAGTGTTACCCCTTATGTTTTTTTTTCAGGTCCAAATTTTGACCTTCGATATCTCGGCTCTGGAAGGGTCTAGAGCCTCCATTTTTGCGCGCTGCGCGAAGTCTCGTGGCCCTCTGTCAGAATGCAGAGTTTCAAGAAGATCGGAGGGGGTCAAAATTTCGGCCAAAAAAAAAAAATGACAGTGTTACCCCTTATGTTTTTTTTTCAGGTCCAAATTTTGACCTTCGATATCTCGGCTCTGGAAGGGTCTAGAGCCTCCATTTTTGCGCGCTGCGCGAAGTCTCGTGGCCCTCTGTCAGAATCCAGAGTTTCAAGAAGATCGGAGGGGGTCAAAATTTCGGCCAAAAAAAAAAAATGACAGTGTTACCCCTTATGTTTTTTTTTCAGGTCCAAATTTTGACCTTCGATATCTCGGCTCTGGAAGGGTCTAGAGCCTCCATTTTTGCGCGCTGCGCGAAGTCTCGTGGCCCTCTGTCAGAATGCAGAGTTTCAAGAAGATCGGAGGGGGTCAAAATTTCGGCCAAAAAAAAAAAAATGACAGTGTTACCCCTTATGTTTTTTTTTCAGGTCCAAATTTTGACCTTCGATATCTCGGCTCTGGAAGGGTCTAGAGCCTCCATTTTTGCGCGCTGCGCGAAGTCTCGTGGCCCTCTGTCAGAATGCAGAGTTTCAAGAAGATCGGAGGGGGGTCAAAATTTCGGCCAAAAAAAAAAATGACAGTGTTACCCCTTATGTTTTTTTTTCAGGTCCAAATTTTGACCTTCGATATCTCGGCTCTGGAAGGGTCTAGAGCCTCCATTTTTGCGCGCTGCGCGAAGTCTCGTGGCCCTCTGTCAGAATGCAGAGTTTCAAGAAGATCGGAGGGGGTCAAAATTTCGGCCAAAAAAAAAATGACAGTGTTACCCCTTATGTTTTTTTTTCAGGTCCAAATTTTGACCTTCGATATCTCGGCTCTGGAAGGGTCTAGAGCCTCCATTTTTGCGCGCTGCGCGAAGTCTCGTGGCCCTCTGTCAGAATGCAGAGTTTCAAGAAGATCGGAGGGGGTCAAAATTTCGGCCAAAAAAAAAAAATGACAGTGTTACCCCTTATGTTTTTTTTTCAGGTCCAAATTTTGACCTTCGATATCTCGGCTCTGGAAGGGTCTAGAGCCTCCATTTTTGCGCGCTGCGCGAAGTCTCGTGGCCCTCTGTCAGAATGCAGAGTTTCAAGAAGATCGGAGGGGGTCAAAATTTCGGCCAAAAAAAAAAAATGACAGTGTTACCCCTTATGTTTTCTTTTCAGGTCCAAATTTTGACCTTCGATATCTCGGCTCTGGAAGGGTCTAGAGCCTCCATTTTTGCGCGCTGCGCGAAGTCTCGTGGCCCTCTGTCAGAATGCAGAGTTTCAAGAAGATCGGAGGGGGTCAAAATTTCGGCCAAAAAAAAAAAAGACAGTGTTACCCCTTATGTTTTTTTTTCAGGTCCAAATTTTGACCTTCGATATCTCGGCTCTGGAAGGGTCTAGAGCCTCCATTTTTGCGCGCTGCGCGAAGTCTCGTGGCCCTCTGTGAGAATGCAGAGTTTCAAGAAGATCGGAGGGGGTCAAAATTTCGGCCAAAAAAAAAAAATGACAGTGTTACCCCTTATGTTTTTTTTTCAGGTCCAAATTTTGACCTTCGATATCTCGGCTCTGGAAGGGTCTAGAGCCTCCATTTTTGCGCGCTGCGCGAAGTTTCTTGGCCCTCTGTCAGAATCCAGAGTTTCAAGAAGATCGGAGGGGGTCAAAATTTCGGCCAAAAAAAAAATGACAGTGTTACCCCTTATGTTTTTTTTTTCAGGTCCAAATTTTGACCTTCGATATCTCGGCTCTGGAAGGGTCTAGAGCCTCCATTTTTGCGCGCTGCGCGAAGTCTCGTGGCCCTCTGTCAGAATGCAGAGTTTCAAGAAGATCGGAGGGGGTCAAAATTTCGGCCAAAAAAAAAAATGACAGTGTTACCCCTTATGTTTTTTTTTTCAGGTCCAAATTTTGACCTTCGATATCTCGGCTCTGGAAGGGTCTAGAGCCTCCATTTTTGCGCGCTGCGCGAAGTCTCTTGGCCCTCTGTCAGAATCCAGAGTTTCAAGAAGATCGGAGGGGGTCAAAATTTCGGCCAAAAAAAAAAAAAAATGACAGTGTTACCCCTTATGTTTTTTTTTCAGGTCCAAATTTTGACCTTCGATATCTCGGCTCTGGAAGGGTCTAGAGCCTCCATTTTTGCGCGCTGCGCGAAGTCTCTTGGCCCTCTGTCAGAATCCAGAGTTTCAAAAAGATTGGAGGGGGTCAAAATTTCGGCCAAAAAAAAAAAATGACAGTGTTACCCCTTATGTTTTTTTTTCAGGTCCAAATTTTGACCTTCGATATCTCGGCTCTGGAAGGGTCTAGAGCCTCCATTTTTGCGCGCTGCGCGAAGTCTCGTGGCCCTCTGTGAGAATGCAGAGTTTCAAGAAGATCGGAGGGGGTCAAAATTTCGGCCAAAAAAAAAAAATGACAGTGTTACCCCTTATGTTTTTTTTTCAGGTCCAAATTTTGACCTTCGATATCTCGGCTCTGGAAGGGTCTAGAGCCTCCATTTTTGCGCGCTGCGCGAAGTGTCTTGGCCCTCTGTCAGAATCCAGAGTTTCAAGAAGATTGGAGGGGGTCAAAATTTCGGCCAAAAAAAAAATGACAGTGTTACCCCTTATGTTTTTTTTTCAGGTCCAAATTTTGACCTTCGATATCTCGGCTCTGGAAGGGTCTAGAGCCTCCATTTTTGCGCGCTGCGCGAAGTCTCTTGGCCCTCTGTCAGAATCCAGAGTTTCAAGAAGATTGGAGGGGGTCAAAATTTCGGCCAAAAAAAAAAAATGACAGTGTTACCCCTTATGTTTTTTTTTCAGGTCCAAATTTTGACCTTCGATATCTCGGCTCTGGAAGGGTCTAGAGCCTCCATTTTTGCGCGCTGCGCGAAGTCTCGTGGCCCTCTGTCAGAATGCAGAGTTTCAAGAAGATCGGAGGGGGTCAAAATTTCGGCCAAAAAAAAAAAATGACAGTGTTACCCCTTATGTTTTTTTTTTCAGGTCCAAATTTTGACCTTCGATATCTCGGCTCTGGAAGGGTCTAGAGCCTCCATTTTTGCGCGCTGCGCGAAGTCTCGTGGCCCTCTGTCAGAATGCAGAGTTTCAAGAAGATCGGAGGGGGTCAAAATTTCGGCCAAAAAAAAAAAAATGACAGTGTTACCCCTTATGTTTTTTTTTCAGGTCCAAATTTTGACCTTCGATATCTCGGCTCTGGAAGGGTCTAGAGCCTCCATTTTTGCGCGCTGCGCGAAGTCTCTTGGCCCTCTGTCAGAATCCAGAGTTTCAAGAAGATCGGAGGGGGTCAAAATTTCGGCCAAAAAAAAAAATGACAGTGTTACCCCTTATGTTTTTTTTTCAGGTCCAAATTTTGACCTTCGATATCTCGGCTCTGGAAGGGTCTAGAGCCTCCATTTTTGCGCGCTGCGCGAAGTCTCGTGGCCCTCTGTCAGAATGCAGAGTTTCAAGAAGATCGGAGGGGGTCAAAATTTCGGCCAAAAAAAAAAAATGACAGTGTTACCCCTTATGTTTTTTTTTTCAGGTCCAAATTTTGACCTTCGATATCTCGGCTCTGGAAGGGTCTAGAGCCTCCATTTTTGCGCGCTGCGCGAAGTCTCTTGGCCCTCTGTCAGAATCCAGAGTTTCAAGAAGATTGGAGGGGGTCAAAATTTCGGCAAAAAAAAAAAATGACAGTGTTACCCCTTATGTTTTTTTTTCAGGTCCAAATTTTGACCTTCGATATCTCGGCTCTGGAAGGGTCTAGAGCCTCCATTTTTGCGCGCTGCGCGAAGTCTCGTGGCCCTCTGTCAGAATGCAGAGTTTCAAGAAGATCGGAGGGGGTCAAAATTTCGGCCAAAAAAAAAAATGACAGTGTTACCCCTTATGTTTTTTTTTCAGGTCCAAATTTTGACCTTCGATATCTCGGCTCTGGAAGGGTCTAGAGCCTCCATTTTTGCGCGCTGCGCGAAGTCTCGTGGCCCTCTGTCAGAATGCAGAGTTTCAAGAAGATCGGAGGGGGTCAAAATTTCGGCCAAAAAAAAAAAATGACAGTGTTACCCCTTATGTTTTTTTTTTCAGGTCCAAATTTTGACCTTCGATATCTCGGCTCTGGAAGGGTCTAGAGCCTCCATTTTTGCGCGCTGCGCGAAGTCTCTTGGCCCTCTGTCAGAATCCAGAGTTTCAAGAAGATCGGAGGGGGTCAAAATTTCGGCCAAAAAAAAAAAAATGACAGTGTTACCCCTTATGTTTTTTTTTCAGGTCCAAATTTTGACCTTCGATATCTCGGCTCTGGAAGGGTCTAGAGCCTCCATTTTTGCGCGCTGCGCGAAGTCTCGTGGCCCTCTGTGAGAATGCAGAGTTTCAAGAAGATCGGAGGGGGTCAAAATTTCGGCCAAAAAAAAAAAATGACAGTGTTACCCCTTATGTTTTTTTTTCAGGTCCAAATTTTGACCTTCGATATCTCGGCTCTGGAAGGGTCTAGAGCCTCCATTTTTGCGCGCTGCGCGAAGTCTCTTGGCCCTCTGTCAGAATCCAGAGTTTCAAGAAGATTGGAGGGGGTCAAAATTTCGGCCAAAAAAAAATGACAGTGTTACCCCTTATGTTTTTTTTTCAGGTCCAAATTTTGACCTTCGATATCTCGGCTCTGGAAGGGTCTAGAGCCTCCATTTTTGCGCGCTGCGCGAAGTCTCGTGGCCCTCTGTCAGAATGCAGAGTTTCAAGAAGATCGGAGGGGGTCAAAATTTCGGCCAAAAAAAAAAAATGACAGTGTTACCCCTTATGTTTTTTTTTCAGGTCCAAATTTTGACCTTCGATATCTCGGCTCTGGAAGGGTCTAGAGCCTCCATTTTTGCGCGCTGCGCGAAGTCTCGTGGCCCTCTGTCAGAATCCAGAGTTTCAAGAAGATCGGAGGGGGTCAAAATTTCGGCCAAAAAAAAAAAATGACAGTGTTACCCCTTATGTTTTTTTTTCAGGTCCAAATTTTGACCTTCGATATCTCGGCTCTGGAAGGGTCTAGAGCCTCCATTTTTGCGCGCTGCGCGAAGTCTCGTGGCCCTCTGTCAGAATGCAGAGTTTCAAGAAGATCGGAGGGGGTCAAAATTTCGGCCAAAAAAAAAAAAATGACAGTGTTACCCCTTATGTTTTTTTTTTCAGGTCCAAATTTTGACCTTCGATATCTCGGCTCTGGAAGGGTCTAGAGCCTCCATTTTTGCGCGCTGCGCGAAGTCTCGTGGCCCTCTGTCAGAATGCAGAGTTTCAAGAAGATCGGAGGGGGTCAAAATTTCGGCCAAAAAAAAAAATGACAGTGTTACCCCTTATGTTTTTTTTTCAGGTCCAAATTTTGACCTTCGATATCTCGGCTCTGGAAGGGTCTAGAGCCTCCATTTTTGCGCGCTGCGCGAAGTCTCGTGGCCCTCTGTCAGAATGCAGAGTTTCAAGAAGATCGGAGGGGGTCAAAATTTCGGCCAAAAAAAAAAATGACAGTGTTACCCCTTATGTTTTTTTTTCAGGTCCAAATTTTGACCTTCGATATCTCGGCTCTGGAAGGGTCTAGAGCCTCCATTTTTGCGCGCTGCGCGAAGTCTCGTGGCCCTCTGTCAGAATGCAGAGTTTCAAGAAGATCGGAGGGGGTCAAAATTTCGGCCAAAAAAAAAAATGACAGTGTTACCCCTTATGTTTTTTTTTCAGGTCCAAATTTTGACCTTCGATATCTCGGCTCTGGAAGGGTCTAGAGCCTCCATTTTTGCGCGCTGCGCGAAGTCTCGTGGCCCTCTGTCAGAATGCAGAGTTTCAAGAAGATCGGAGGGGGTCAAAATTTCGGCCAAAAAAAAAAAATGACAGTGTTACCCCTTATGTTTTTTTTTCAGGTCCAAATTTTGACCTTCGATATCTCGGCTCTGGAAGGGTCTAGAGCCTCCATTTTTGCGCGCTGCGCGAAGTCTCGTGGCCCTCTGTCAGAATGCAGAGTTTCAAGAAGATCGGAGGGGGTCAAAATTTCGGCCAAAAAAAAAAAATGACAGTGTTACCCCTTATGTTTTCTTTTCAGGTCCAAATTTTGACCTTCGATATCTCGGCTCTGGAAGGGTCTAGAGCCTCCATTTTTGCGCGCTGCGCGAAGTCTCGTGGCCCTCTGTCAGAATGCAGAGTTTCAAGAAGATCGGAGGGGGTCAAAATTTCGGCCAAAAAAAAAAAAGACAGTGTTACCCCTTATGTTTTTTTTTCAGGTCCAAATTTTGACCTTCGATATCTCGGCTCTGGAAGGGTCTAGAGCCTCCATTTTTGCGCGCTGCGCGAAGTCTCGTGGCCCTCTGTGAGAATGCAGAGTTTCAAGAAGATCGGAGGGGGTCAAAATTTCGGCCAAAAAAAAAAAATGACAGTGTTACCCCTTATGTTTTTTTTTCAGGTCCAAATTTTGACCTTCGATATCTCGGCTCTGGAAGGGTCTAGAGCCTCCATTTTTGCGCGCTGCGCGAAGTTTCTTGGCCCTCTGTCAGAATCCAGAGTTTCAAGAAGATCGGAGGGGGTCAAAATTTCGGCCAAAAAAAAAATGACAGTGTTACCCCTTATGTTTTTTTTTCAGGTCCAAATTTTGACCTTCGATATCTCGGCTCTGGAAGGGTCTAGAGCCTCCATTTTTGCGCGCTGCGCGAAGTCTCGTGGCCCTCTGTCAGAATGCAGAGTTTCAAGAAGATCGGAGGGGGTCAAAATTTCGGCCAAAAAAAAAAAGTGACAGTGTTACCCCTTATGTTTTTTTTTTCAGGTCCAAATTTTGACCTTCGATATCTCGGCTCTGGAAGGGTCTAGAGCCTCCATTTTTGCGCGCTGCGCGAAGTCTCTTGGCCCTCTGTCAGAATCCAGAGTTTCAAGAAGATCGGAGGGGGTCAAAATTTCGGCCAAAAAAAAAAAAAAAATGACAGTGTTACCCCTTATGTTTTTTTTTCAGGTCCAAATTTTGACCTTCGATATCTCGGCTCTGGAAGGGTCTAGAGCCTCCATTTTTGCGCGCTGCGCGAAGTCTCTTGGCCCTCTGTCAGAATCCAGAGTTTCAAAAAGATTGGAGGGGGTCAAAATTTCGGCCAAAAAAAAAAAAATGACAGTGTTACCCCTTATGTTTTTTTTTCAGGTCCAAATTTTGACCTTCGATATCTCGGCTCTGGAAGGGTCTAGAGCCTCCATTTTTGCGCGCTGCGCGAAGTCTCGTGGCCCTCTGTGAGAATGCAGAGTTTCAAGAAGATCGGAGGGGGTCAAAATTTCGGCCAAAAAAAAAAAATGACAGTGTTACTAGGGCTGGGCGATATGGCCAAAAAAAATTATCACGATAATTTTTTTTATATCAGTCGATATCGATAATTATCACGATATATGTCAAATCTTTATTTCTTTCAAGTTTAAAGGCAGATTTTTGCTCCTAAGTGAAAGTTGTATTAACCAGAGTGTAAATTGTGGTTTTAAACTACTCTTTATTGTCAGAACATATCATGACAAACACTTGCCAAACAGGTGAACATTTCACAAATATGAGGTAGAACATTCAAACATTTTTCCTTAAAATAAATATCTCAATAGAAAAATATTTCTTCAGCACAGTTTGCAGTGCAGGCTGCAATATTAAAATTACATGTTTTGTCTCAAAATGCATATTTGACAGTGAGTTGACAATAAATATGCATCCTAACTCAAGCTAATACCAAGCTAATGTTAAATTTATGTTCATTAACAAAAACAGTGACATCTGTTTTTTTTTTTTGTTTTTTGTTTTTTTATCTAACAACCACATTTTTATTTGGTAAAATGTAATATTCTGACTGAGTTGTATTAAAATGAACTATTGGTCATCCAGTCTCATGCATTTAGATGATGATAACCACTCATTAAACCAGGTATAGCCTATAACTTAGCACCTCACTATCATGGCAAAATGTAACTTTATGTTTTCTGTGGTATTTGTATGAAAACAGTGGGCTAACAGTTAAATACATTATTAAATGCTGTACTTATATTCCATACGACATTTAATGCATTGTCTACATTAATAATATTATACAATTAAATATGTATATCCCACATTTCATGGTGCAGTTAATATTACTAGGCTAACCTTACAGTAAATCCATGGCTAAATGGATTCAGTATCAATTCAGATTCTGACTGGATCGTTGTACGCAGTGTTTTTCCTTTTTGTCAGCGGTGTTTCATCTGCCCTAAACTGGTTTAAACTTGACATCCGTGTTCTTCGCTGAACTAAAGCGCTTCTCGCTGGATGTCTTGAGCGAGACGATCAAAGCAATCGCGTCTGCTCTAGTTAGCTCGCGCTGCGCTCACTGCCGTTTGGACTTTGAGCCGAGCGGATAAATGCTCCGTGTGGCGCGCGCGGTTCAAATGAGTTTCGTTCCGCTTTTGGCGCATAAACATTATCGAAGATTTATCGACCTCTTGATATCGTTTTATCGAGAAAAAATATATCGCGATAATTATCGTTATCGTTTTATCGCCCAGCCCTAAGTGTTACCCCTTATGTTTTTTTTTCAGGTCCAAATTTTGACCTTCGATATCTCGGCTCTGGAAGGGTCTAGAGCCTCCATTTTTGCGCGCTGCGCGAAGTGTCTTGGCCCTCTGTCAGAATCCAGAGTTTCAAGAAGATTGGAGGGGGTCAAAATTTCGGCCAAAAAAAAAATGACAGTGTTACCCCTTATGTTTTTTTTTCAGGTCCAAATTTTGACCTTCGATATCTCGGCTCTGGAAGGGTCTAGAGCCTCCATTTTTGCGCGCTGCGCGAAGTCTCTTGGCCCTCTGTCAGAATCCAGAGTTTCAAGAAGATTGGAGGGGGTCAAAATTTCGGCCAAAAAAAAAAAATGACAGTGTTACCCCTTATGTTTTTTTTTCAGGTCCAAATTTTGACCTTCGATATCTCGGCTCTGGAAGGGTCTAGAGCCTCCATTTTTGCGCGCTGCGCGAAGTCTCGTGGCCCTCTGTCAGAATGCAGAGTTTCAAGAAGATCGGAGGGGGTCAAAATTTCGGCCAAAAAAAAAAAATGACAGTGTTACCCCTTATGTTTTTTTTTTCAGGTCCAAATTTTGACCTTCGATATCTCGGCTCTGGAAGGGTCTAGAGCCTCCATTTTTGCGCGCTGCGCGAAGTCTCGTGGCCCTCTGTCAGAATGCAGAGTTTCAAGAAGATCGGAGGGGGTCAAAATTTCGGCCAAAAAAAAAAAAATGACAGTGTTACCCCTTATGTTTTTTTTTCAGGTCCAAATTTTGACCTTCGATATCTCGGCTCTGGAAGGGTCTAGAGCCTCCATTTTTGCGCGCTGCGCGAAGTCTCTTGGCCCTCTGTCAGAATCCAGAGTTTCAAGAAGATCGGAGGGGGTCAAAATTTCGGCCAAAAAAAAAAATGACAGTGTTACCCCTTATGTTTTTTTTTCAGGTCCAAATTTTGACCTTCGATATCTCGGCTCTGGAAGGGTCTAGAGCCTCCATTTTTGCGCGCTGCGCGAAGTCTCGTGGCCCTCTGTCAGAATGCAGAGTTTCAAGAAGATCGGAGGGGGTCAAAATTTCGGCCAAAAAAAAAAAAATGACAGTGTTACCCCTTATGTTTTTTTTTCAGGTCCAAATTTTGACCTTCGATATCTCGGCTCTGGAAGGGTCTAGAGCCTCCATTTTTGCGCGCTGCGCGAAGTCTCTTGGCCCTCTGTCAGAATCCAGAGTTTCAAGAAGATCGGAGGGGGTCAAAATTTCGGCCAAAAAAAAAAAATGACAGTGTTACCCCTTATGTTTTTTTTTCAGGTCCAAATTTTGACCTTCGATATCTCGGCTCTGGAAGGGTCTAGAGCCTCCATTTTTGCGCGCTGCGCGAAGTCTCTTGGCCCTCTGTCAGAATCCAGAGTTTCAAGAAGATTGGAGGGGGTCAAAATTTCGGCCAAAAAAAAAATGACAGTGTTACCCCTTATGTTTTTTTTTCAGGTCCAAATTTTGACCTTCGATATCTCGGCTCTGGAAGGGTCTAGAGCCTCCATTTTTGCGCGCTGCGCGAAGTCTCGTGGCCCTCTGTCAGAATGCAGAGTTTCAAGAAGATCGGAGGGGGTCAAAATTTCGGCCAAAAAAAAAAAAATGACAGTGTTACCCCTTATGTTTTTTTTTCAGGTCCAAATTTTGACCTTCGATATCTCGGCTCTGGAAGGGTCTAGAGCCTCCATTTTTGCGCGCTGCGCGAAGTCTCTTGGCCCTCTGTCAGAATCCAGAGTTTCAAGAAGATCGGAGGGGGTCAAAATTTCGGCCAAAAAAAAAAAATGACAGTGTTACCCCTTATGTTTTTTTTTCAGGTCCAAATTTTGACCTTCGATATCTCGGCTCTGGAAGGGTCTAGAGCCTCCATTTTTGCGCGCTGCGCGAAGTCTCGTGGCCCTCTGTCAGAATGCAGAGTTTCAAGAAGATCGGAGGGGGTCAAAATTTCGGCCAAAAAAAAAAATGACAGTGTTACCCCTTATGTTTTTTTTTCAGGTCCAAATTTTGACCTTCGATATCTCGGCTCTGGAAGGGTCTAGAGCCTCCATTTTTGCGCGCTGCGCGAAGTCTCTTGGCCCTCTGTCAGAATCCAGAGTTTCAAGAAGATTGGAGGGGGTCAAAATTTCGGCCAAAAAAAAAAAATGACAGTGTTACCCCTTATGTTTTTTTTTTCAGGTCCAAATTTTGACCTTCGATATCTCGGCTCTGGAAGGGTCTAGAGCCTCCATTTTTGTGCGCTGCGCAAAGTCTCGTGGCCCTCTGTCAGAATGCAGAGTTTCAAGAAGATCGGAGGGGGTCAAAATTTCGGCCAAAAAAAAAATGACAGTGTTACCCCTTATGTTTTTTTTTCAGGTCCAAATTTTGACCTTCGATATCTCGGCTCTGGAAGGGTCTAGAGCCTCCATTTTTGCGCGCTGCGCGAAGTCTCGTGGCCCTCTGTCAGAATGCAGAGTTTCAAGAAGATCGGAGGGGGTCAAAATTTCGGCCAAAAAAAAAAAATGACAGTGTTACCCCTTATGTTTTTTTTTCAGGTCCAAATTTTGACCTTCGATATCTCGGCTCTGGAAGGGTCTAGAGCCTCCATTTTTGCGCGCTGCGCGAAGTCTCGTGGCCCTCTGTCAGAATGCAGAGTTTCAAGAAGATCGGAGGGGGTCAAAATTTCGGCCAAAAAAAAAATGACAGTGTTACCCCTTATGTTTTTTTTTCAGGTCCAAATTTTTACCTTCGATATCTCGGCTCTGGAAGGGTCTAGAGCCTCCATTTTTGCGCGCTGCGCGAAGTCTCTTGGCCCTCTGTCAGAATCCAGAGTTTCAAGAAGATCGGAGGGGGTCAAAATTTCGGCAAAAAAAAAAAATGACAGTGTTACCCCTTATGTTTTTTTTTCAGGTCCAAATTTTGACCTTCGATATCTCGGCTCTGGAAGGGTCTAGAGCCTCCATTTTTGCGCGCTGCGCGAAGTCTCGTGGCCCTCTGTCAGAATGCAGAGTTTCAAGAAGATCGGAGGGGGTCAAAATTTCGGCCAAAAAAAAAAATGACAGTGTTACCCCTTATGTTTTTTTTTTCAGGTCCAAATTTTGACCTTCGATATCTCGGCTCTGGAAGGGTCTAGAGCCTCCATTTTTGCGCGCTGCGCAAAGTCTCGTGGCCCTCTGTCAGAATGCAGAGTTTCAAGAAGATCGGAGGGGGTCAAAATTTCGGCCAAAAAAAAAAATGACAGTGTTACCCCTTATGTTTTTTTTTCAGGTCCAAATTTTGACCTTCGATATCTCGGCTCTGGAAGGGTCTAGAGCCTCCATTTTTGCGCGCTGCGCGAAGTCTCGTGGCCCTCTGTCAGAATGCAGAGTTTCAAGAAGATCGGAGGGGGTCAAAATTTCGGCCAAAAAAAAAAATGACAGTGTTACCCCTTATGTTTTTTTTTCAGGTCCAAATTTTGACCTTCGATATCTCGGCTCTGGAAGGGTCTAGAGCCTCCATTTTTGCGCGCTGCGCGAAGTCTCGTGGCCCTCTGTCAGAATGCAGAGTTTCAAGAAGATCGGAGGGGGTCAAAATTTCGGCCAAAAAAAAAAAATGACAGTGTTACCCCTTATGTTTTTTTTTTCAGGTCCAAATTTTGACCTTCGATATCTCGGCTCTGGAAGGGTCTAGAGCCTCCATTTTTGCGCGCTGCGCGAAGTCTCGTGGCCCTCTGTCAGAATGCAGAGTTTCAAGAAGATCGGAGGGGGTCAAAATTTCGGCCAAAAAAAAAAAATGACAGTGTTACCCCTTATGTTTTTTTTTCAGGTCCAAATTTTGACCTTCGATATCTCGGCTCTGGAAGGGTCTAGAGCCTCCATTTTTGCGCGCTGCGCGAAGTCTCTTGGCCCTCTGTCAGAATCCAGAGTTTCAAGAAGATCGGAGGGGGTCAAAATTTCGGCCAAAAAAAAAAAATGACAGTGTTACCCCTTATGTTTTTTTTTCAGGTCCAAATTTTGACCTTCGATATCTCGGCTCTGGAAGGGTCTAGAGCCTCCATTTTTGCGCGCTGCGCGAAGTCTCTTGGCCCTCTGTCAGAATCCAGAGTTTCAAGAAGATTGGAGGGGGTCAAAATTTCGGCCAAAAAAAAAATGACAGTGTTACCCCTTATGTTTTTTTTCAGGTCCAAATTTTGACCTTCGATATCTCGGCTCTGGAAGGGTCTAGAGCCTCCATTTTTGCGCGCTGCGCGAAGTCTCGTGGCCCTCTGTCAGAATGCAGAGTTTCAAGAAGATCGGAGGGGGTCAAAATTTCGGCCAAAAAAAAAAATGACAGTGTTACCCCTTATGTTTTTTTTTCAGGTCCAAATTTTGACCTTCGATATCTCGGCTCTGGAAGGGTCTAGAGCCTCCATTTTTGCGCGCTGCGCGAAGTCTCTTGGCCCTCTGTCAGAATCCAGAGTTTCAAGAAGATCGGAGGGGGTCAAAATTTCGGCCAAAAAAAAAAAATGACAGTGTTACCCCTTATGTTTTTTTTTCAGGTCCAAATTTTGACCTTCGATATCTCGGCTCTGGAAGGGTCTAGAGCCTCCATTTTTGCGCGCTGCGCGAAGTCTCTTGGCCCTCTGTCAGAATCCAGAGTTTCAAGAAGATTGGAGGGGGTCAAAATTTCGGCCAAAAAAAAAGGACAGTGTTACCCCTTATGTTTTTTTTTCAGGTCCAAATTTTGACCTTCGATATCTCGGCTCTGGAAGGGTCTAGAGCCTCCATTTTTGCGCGCTGCGCGAAGTCTCGTGGCCCTCTGTCAGAATGCAGCGTTTCAAGAAGATCGGAGGGGGTCAAAATTTCGGCCAAAAAAAAAAATGACAGTGTTACCCCTTATGTTTTTTTTTCAGGTCCAAATTTTGACCTTCGATATCTCGGCTCTGGAAGGGTCTAGAGCCTCCATTTTTGCGCGCTGCGTGAAGTCTCGTGGCCCTCTGTCAGAATGCAGAGTTTCAAGAAGATTGGAGGGGGTCAAAATTTCGGCCAAAAAAAAAAAATGACAGTGTTACCCCTTATGTTTTTTTTTTCAGGTCCAAATTTTGACCTTCGATATCTCAGCTCTGGAAGGGTCTAGAGCCTCCATTTTTGCGCGCTGCGCAAAGTCTCGTGGCCCTCTGTCAGAATGCAGAGTTTCAAGAAGATCGGAGGGGGTCAAAATTTCGGCCAAAAAAAAAAAATGACAGTGTTACCCCTTATGTTTTTTTTTCAGGTCCAAATTTTGACCTTCGATATCTCGGCTCTGGAAGGGTCTAGAGCCTCCATTTTTGCGCGCTGCGCGAAGTCTCGTGGCCCTCTGTCAGAATGCAGAGTTTCAAGAAGATCGGAGGGGGTCAAAATTTCGGCCAAAAAAAAAAATGACAGTGTTACCCCTTATGTTTTTTTTTCAGGTCCAAATTTTGACCTTCGATATCTCGGCTCTGGAAGGGTCTAGAGCCTCCATTTTTGCGCGCTGCGCGAAGTCTCGTGGCCCTCTGTCAGAATGCAGAGTTTCAAGAAGATCGGAGGGGGTCAAAATTTCGGCCAAAAAAAAAATGACAGTGTTACCCCTTATGTTTTTTTTTCAGGTCCAAATTTTGACCTTCGATATCTCGGCTCTGGAAGGGTCTAGAGCCTCCATTTTTGCGCGCTGCGCGAAGTCTCGTGGCCCTCTGTCAGAATGCAGAGTTTCAAGAAGATCGGAGGGGGTCAAAATTTCGGCCAAAAAAAAAAAAATGACAGTGTTACCCCTTATGTTTTTTTTTCAGGTCCAAATTTTGACCTTCGATATCTCGGCTCTGGAAGGGTCTAGAGCCTCCATTTTTGCGCGCTGCGCGAAGTCTCGTGGCCCTCTGTCAGAATGCAGAGTTTCAAGAAGATCGGAGGGGGTCAAAATTTCGGCCAAAAAAAAAATGACAGTGTTACCCCTTATGTTTTTTTTTCAGGTCCAAATTTTGACCTTCGATATCTCGGCTCTGGAAGGGTTTAGAGCCTCCATTTTTGCGCGCTGCGCGAAGTCTCTTGGCCCTCTGTCAGAATCCATAGTTTCAAGAAGATCGGAGGGGGTCAAAATTTCGGCCAAAAAAAAAAAAATGACAGTGTTACCCCTTATGTTTTTTTTTCAGGTCCAAATTTTGACCTTCGATATCTCGGCTCTGGAAGGGTCTAGAGCCTCCATTTTTGCGCGCTGCGCGAAGTCTCTTGGCCCTCTGTCAGAATCCAGAGTTTCAAGAAGATCGGAGGGGGTCAAAATTTCGGCCAAAAAAAAAAAATGACAGTGTTACCCCTTATGTTTTTTTTTCAGGTCCAAATTTTGACCTTCGATATCTCGGCTCTGGAAGGGTCTAGAGCCTCCATTTTTGCGCGCTGCGCGAAGTCTCTTGGCCCTCTGTCAGAATCCAGAGTTTCAAGAAGATTGGAGGGGGTCAAAATTTCGGCCAAAAAAAAAATGACAGTGTTACCCCTTATGTTTTTTTTCAGGTCCAAATTTTGACCTTCGATATCTCGGCTCTGGAAGGGTCTAGAGCCTCCATTTTTGCGCGCTGCGCGAAGTCTCGTGGCCCTCTGTCAGAATGCAGAGTTTCAAGAAGATCGGAGGGGGTCAAAATTTCGGCCAAAAAAAAAAATGACAGTGTTACCCCTTATGTTTTTTTTTCAGGTCCAAATTTTGACCTTCGATATCTCGGCTCTGGAAGGGTCTAGAGCCTCCATTTTTGCGCGCTGCGCGAAGTCTCTTGGCCCTCTGTCAGAATCCAGAGTTTCAAGAAGATCGGAGGGGGTCAAAATTTCGGCCAAAAAAAAAAAATGACAGTGTTACCCCTTATGTTTTTTTTTCAGGTCCAAATTTTGACCTTCGATATCTCGGCTCTGGAAGGGTCTAGAGCCTCCATTTTTGCGCGCTGCGCGAAGTCTCTTGGCCCTCTGTCAGAATCCAGAGTTTCAAGAAGATTGGAGGGGGTCAAAATTTCGGCCAAAAAAAAAGGACAGTGTTACCCCTTATGTTTTTTTTTCAGGTCCAAATTTTGACCTTCGATATCTCGGCTCTGGAAGGGTCTAGAGCCTCCATTTTTGCGCGCTGCGCGAAGTCTCGTGGCCCTCTGTCAGAATGCAGCGTTTCAAGAAGATCGGAGGGGGTCAAAATTTCGGCCAAAAAAAAAAATGACAGTGTTACCCCTTATGTTTTTTTTTCAGGTCCAAATTTTGACCTTCGATATCTCGGCTCTGGAAGGGTCTAGAGCCTCCATTTTTGCGCGCTGCGTGAAGTCTCGTGGCCCTCTGTCAGAATGCAGAGTTTCAAGAAGATTGGAGGGGGTCAAAATTTCGGCCAAAAAAAAAAAATGACAGTGTTACCCCTTATGTTTTTTTTTTCAGGTCCAAATTTTGACCTTCGATATCTCAGCTCTGGAAGGGTCTAGAGCCTCCATTTTTGCGCGCTGCGCAAAGTCTCGTGGCCCTCTGTCAGAATGCAGAGTTTCAAGAAGATCGGAGGGGGTCAAAATTTCGGCCAAAAAAAAAAAATGACAGTGTTACCCCTTATGTTTTTTTTTCAGGTCCAAATTTTGACCTTCGATATCTCGGCTCTGGAAGGGTCTAGAGCCTCCATTTTTGCGCGCTGCGCGAAGTCTCGTGGCCCTCTGTCAGAATGCAGAGTTTCAAGAAGATCGGAGGGGGTCAAAATTTCGGCCAAAAAAAAAAATGACAGTGTTACCCCTTATGTTTTTTTTTCAGGTCCAAATTTTGACCTTCGATATCTCGGCTCTGGAAGGGTCTAGAGCCTCCATTTTTGCGCGCTGCGCGAAGTCTCGTGGCCCTCTGTCAGAATGCAGAGTTTCAAGAAGATCGGAGGGGGTCAAAATTTCGGCCAAAAAAAAAATGACAGTGTTACCCCTTATGTTTTTTTTTCAGGTCCAAATTTTGACCTTCGATATCTCGGCTCTGGAAGGGTCTAGAGCCTCCATTTTTGCGCGCTGCGCGAAGTCTCGTGGCCCTCTGTCAGAATGCAGAGTTTCAAGAAGATCGGAGGGGGTCAAAATTTCGGCCAAAAAAAAAAAAATGACAGTGTTACCCCTTATGTTTTTTTTTCAGGTCCAAATTTTGACCTTCGATATCTCGGCTCTGGAAGGGTCTAGAGCCTCCATTTTTGCGCGCTGCGCGAAGTCTCGTGGCCCTCTGTCAGAATGCAGAGTTTCAAGAAGATCGGAGGGGGTCAAAATTTCGGCCAAAAAAAAAATGACAGTGTTACCCCTTATGTTTTTTTTTCAGGTCCAAATTTTGACCTTCGATATCTCGGCTCTGGAAGGGTTTAGAGCCTCCATTTTTGCGCGCTGCGCGAAGTCTCTTGGCCCTCTGTCAGAATCCATAGTTTCAAGAAGATCGGAGGGGGTCAAAATTTCGGCCAAAAAAAAAAAATGACAGTGTTACCCCTTATGTTTTTTTTTCAGGTCCAAATTTTGACCTTCGATATCTCGGCTCTGGAAGGGTCTAGAGCCTCCATTTTTGCGCGCTGCGCGAAGTCTCTTGGCCCTCTGTCAGAATCCAGAGTTTCAAGAAGATCGGAGGGGGTCAAAATTTCGGCCAAAAAAAAAAAATGACAGTGTTACCCCTTATGTTTTTTTTTCAGGTCCAAATTTTGACCTTCGATATCTCGGCTCTGGAAGGGTCTAGAGCCTCCATTTTTGCGCGCTGCGTGAAGTCTCGTGGCCCTCTGTCAGAATGCAGAGTTTCAAGAAGATCGGAGGGGGTCAAAATTTCGGCCAAAAAAAAAAATGACAGTGTTACCCCTTATGTTTTTTTTTCAGGTCCAAATTTTGACCTTCGATATCTCGGCTCTGGAAGGGTCTAGAGCCTCCATTTTTGCGCGCTGCGCGAAGTCTCTTGGCCCTCTGTCAGAATCCAGAGTTTCAAGAAGATTGGAGGGGGTCAAAATTTCGGCCAAAAAAAAAAAATGACAGTGTTACCCCTTATGTTTTTTTTTTCAGGTCCAAATTTTGACCTTCGATATCTCGGCTCTGGAAGGGTCTAGAGCCTCCATTTTTGTGCGCTGCGCAAAGTCTCGTGGCCCTCTGTCAGAATGCAGAGTTTCAAGAAGATCGGAGGGGGTCAAAATTTCGGCCAAAAAAAAAATGACAGTGTTACCCCTTATGTTTTTTTTTCAGGTCCAAATTTTGACCTTCGATATCTCGGCTCTGGAAGGGTCTAGAGCCTCCATTTTTGCGCGCTGCGCGAAGTCTCGTGGCCCTCTGTCAGAATGCAGAGTTTCAAGAAGATCGGAGGGGGTCAAAATTTCGGCCAAAAAAAAAAAATGACAGTGTTACCCCTTATGTTTTTTTTTCAGGTCCAAATTTTGACCTTCGATATCTCGGCTCTGGAAGGGTCTAGAGCCTCCATTTTTGCGCGCTGCGCGAAGTCTCGTGGCCCTCTGTCAGAATGCAGAGTTTCAAGAAGATCGGAGGGGGTCAAAATTTCGGCCAAAAAAAAAATGACAGTGTTACCCCTTATGTTTTTTTTTCAGGTCCAAATTTTTACCTTCGATATCTCGGCTCTGGAAGGGTCTAGAGCCTCCATTTTTGCGCGCTGCGCGAAGTCTCTTGGCCCTCTGTCAGAATCCAGAGTTTCAAGAAGATCGGAGGGGGTCAAAATTTCGGCAAAAAAAAAAAATGACAGTGTTACCCCTTATGTTTTTTTTTCAGGTCCAAATTTTGACCTTCGATATCTCGGCTCTGGAAGGGTCTAGAGCCTCCATTTTTGCGCGCTGCGCGAAGTCTCGTGGCCCTCTGTCAGAATGCAGAGTTTCAAGAAGATCGGAGGGGGTCAAAATTTCGGCCAAAAAAAAAAATGACAGTGTTACCCCTTATGTTTTTTTTTTCAGGTCCAAATTTTGACCTTCGATATCTCGGCTCTGGAAGGGTCTAGAGCCTCCATTTTTGCGCGCTGCGCAAAGTCTCGTGGCCCTCTGTCAGAATGCAGAGTTTCAAGAAGATCGGAGGGGGTCAAAATTTCGGCCAAAAAAAAAAAATGACAGTGTTACCCCTTATGTTTTTTTTTCAGGTCCAAATTTTGACCTTCGATATCTCGGCTCTGGAAGGGTCTAGAGCCTCCATTTTTGCGCGCTGCGCGAAGTCTCGTGGCCCTCTGTCAGAATGCAGAGTTTCAAGAAGATCGGAGGGGGTCAAAATTTCGGCCAAAAAAAAAAATGACAGTGTTACCCCTTATGTTTTTTTTTCAGGTCCAAATTTTGACCTTCGATATCTCGGCTCTGGAAGGGTCTAGAGCCTCCATTTTTGCGCGCTGCGCGAAGTCTCGTGGCCCTCTGTCAGAATGCAGAGTTTCAAGAAGATCGGAGGGGGTCAAAATTTCGGCCAAAAAAAAAAAATGACAGTGTTACCCCTTATGTTTTTTTTTTCAGGTCCAAATTTTGACCTTCGATATCTCGGCTCTGGAAGGGTCTAGAGCCTCCATTTTTGCGCGCTGCGCGAAGTCTCGTGGCCCTCTGTCAGAATGCAGAGTTTCAAGAAGATCGGAGGGGGTCAAAATTTCGGCCAAAAAAAAAAAATGACAGTGTTACCCCTTATGTTTTTTTTTCAGGTCCAAATTTTGACCTTCGATATCTCGGCTCTGGAAGGGTCTAGAGCCTCCATTTTTGCGCGCTGCGCGAAGTCTCTTGGCCCTCTGTCAGAATCCAGAGTTTCAAGAAGATCGGAGGGGGTCAAAATTTCGGCCAAAAAAAAAAAATGACAGTGTTACCCCTTATGTTTTTTTTCAGGTCCAAATTTTGACCTTCGATATCTCGGCTCTGGAAGGGTCTAGAGCCTCCATTTTTGCGCGCTGCGCGAAGTCTCTTGGCCCTCTGTCAGAATCCAGAGTTTCAAGAAGATTGGAGGGGGTCAAAATTTCGGCCAAAAAAAAAATGACAGTGTTACCCCTTATGTTTTTTTTCAGGTCCAAATTTTGACCTTCGATATCTCGGCTCTGGAAGGGTCTAGAGCCTCCATTTTTGCGCGCTGCGCGAAGTCTCGTGGCCCTCTGTCAGAATGCAGAGTTTCAAGAAGATCGGAGGGGGTCAAAATTTCGGCCAAAAAAAAAAATGACAGTGTTACCCCTTATGTTTTTTTTTCAGGTCCAAATTTTGACCTTCGATATCTCGGCTCTGGAAGGGTCTAGAGCCTCCATTTTTGCGCGCTGCGCGAAGTCTCTTGGCCCTCTGTCAGAATCCAGAGTTTCAAGAAGATCGGAGGGGGTCAAAATTTCGGCCAAAAAAAAAAAAATGACAGTGTTACCCCTTATGTTTTTTTTTCAGGTCCAAATTTTGACCTTCGATATCTCGGCTCTGGAAGGGTCTAGAGCCTCCATTTTTGCGCGCTGCGCGAAGTCTCTTGGCCCTCTGTCAGAATCCAGAGTTTCAAGAAGATTGGAGGGGGTCAAAATTTCGGCCAAAAAAAAAGGACAGTGTTACCCCTTATGTTTTTTTTTCAGGTCCAAATTTTGACCTTCGATATCTCGGCTCTGGAAGGGTCTAGAGCCTCCATTTTTGCGCGCTGCGCGAAGTCTCGTGGCCCTCTGTCAGAATGCAGAGTTTCAAGAAGATCGGAGGGGGTCAAAATTTCGGCCAAAAAAAAAAATGACAGTGTTACCCCTTATGTTTTTTTTTTCAGGTCCAAATTTTGACCTTCGATATCTCAGCTCTGGAAGGGTCTAGAGCCTCCATTTTTGCGCGCTGCGCAAAGTCTCGTGGCCCTCTGTCAGAATGCAGAGTTTCAAGAAGATCGGAGGGGGTCAAAATTTCGGCCAAAAAAAAAAAATGACAGTGTTACCCCTTATGTTTTTTTTTCAGGTCCAAATTTTGACCTTCGATATCTCGGCTCTGGAAGGGTCTAGAGCCTCCATTTTTGCGCGCTGCGCGAAGTCTCGTGGCCCTCTGTCAGAATGCAGAGTTTCAAGAAGATCGGAGGGGGTCAAAATTTCGGCCAAAAAAAAAAATGACAGTGTTACCCCTTATGTTTTTTTTTCAGGTCCAAATTTTGACCTTCGATATCTCGGCTCTGGAAGGGTCTAGAGCCTCCATTTTTGCGCGCTGCGCGAAGTCTCGTGGCCCTCTGTCAGAATGCAGAGTTTCAAGAAGATCGGAGGGGGTCAAAATTTCGGCCAAAAAAAAAATGACAGTGTTACCCCTTATGTTTTTTTTTCAGGTCCAAATTTTGACCTTCGATATCTCGGCTCTGGAAGGGTCTAGAGCCTCCATTTTTGCGCGCTGCTCGAAGTCTCGTGGCCCTCTGTCAGAATGCAGAGTTTCAAGAAGATCGGAGGGGGTCAAAATTTCGGCCAAAAAAAAAAAATGACAGTGTTACCCCTTATGTTTTTTTTTCAGGTCCAAATTTTGACCTTCGATATCTCGGCTCTGGAAGGGTCTAGAGCCTCCATTTTTGCGCGCTGCGCGAAGTCTCGTGGCCCTCTGTCAGAATGCAGAGTTTCAAGAAGATCGGAGGGGGTCAAAATTTCGGCCAAAAAAAAAATGACAGTGTTACCCCTTATGTTTTTTTTTCAGGTCCAAATTTTGACCTTCGATATCTCGGCTCTGGAAGGGTTTAGAGCCTCCATTTTTGCGCGCTGCGCGAAGTCTCTTGGCCCTCTGTCAGAATCCATAGTTTCAAGAAGATCGGAGGGGGTCAAAATTTCGGACAAAAAAAAAAAATGACAGTGTTACCCCTTATGTTTTTTTTTCAGGTCCAAATTTTGACCTTCGATATCTCGGCTCTGGAAGGGTCTAGAGCCTCCATTTTTGCGCGCTGCGCGAAGTCTCGTGGCCCTCTGTCAGAATGCAGAGTTTCAAGAAGATCGGAGGGGGTCAAAATTTCGGCCAAAAAAAAAAAATGACAGTGTTACCCCTTATGTTTTTTTTTTTCAGGTCCAAATTTTGACCTTCGATATCTCGGCTCTGGAAGGGTCTAGAGCCTCCATTTTTGCGCGCTGCGCGAAGTCTCGTGGCCCTCTGTCAGAATGCAGAGTTTCAAGAAGATCGGAGGGGGTCAAAATTTCGGCCAAAAAAAAAAAATGACAGTGTTACCCCTTATGTTTTTTTTTCAGGTCCAAATTTTGACCTTCGATATCTCGGCTCTGGAAGGGTCTAGAGCCTCCATTTTTGCGCGCTGCGCGAAGTCTCTTGGCCCTCTGTCAGAATTCAGAGTTTCAAGAAGATCGGAGGGGGTCAAAATTTCGGCCAAAAAAAAAAATGACAGTGTTACCCCTTATGTTTTTTTTTCAGGTCCAAATTTTGACCTTCGATATCTCGGCTCTGGAAGGGTCTAGAGCCTCCATTTTTGCGCGCTGCGCGAAGTCTCTTGGCCCTCTGTCAGAATCCAGAGTTTCAAGAAGATCGGAGGGGGTCAAAATTTCGGCCAAAAAAAAAAAATGACAGTGTTACCCCTTATGTTTTTTTTTCAGGTCCAAATTTTGACCTTCGATATCTCGGCTCTGGAAGGGTCTAGAGCCTCCATTTTTGCGCGCTGCGCGAAGTCTCGTGGCCCTCTGTCAGAATGCAGAGTTTCAAGAAGATCGGAGGGGGTCAAAATTTCGGCCAAAAAAAAAAATGACAGTGTTACCCCTTATGTTTTTTTTTCA